>BMAV01024058.1:18535-38442 GCA_019973955.1 Trichonephila inaurata madagascariensis | reverse complement strand
AATTACTATTAAAACAAATTCCGCTGAACCCATCTGAATATCAGCATGAGAATATTCATTACAGTTTTGATGTAATACAATTTTCAGGAAAGAGTTATGATAAAATGCTCGTGAATGAAACCTACTTATTAACGCTTGTGTTGAATATTATGGGAACAGGATAATAGTAGGGCAAATATTTCCCTAATTATCGTTGTTCCCCTAACTATTTGCAGAAACCCACACACCAATATGAATCAACTCATTATTAAAATCTGTGAAAATCTTTAGTTGACGATTTCCCATGAATCTAGTCAGGGATTGTAGCTGGTTGTTAACGTCTGGCATTTATTACAATGGCCAAAGACGTTCATCATAGCAAAGTATATTATAGTGCAGATATACGACAATGACGCGAAATAAGGAAATGAGCAAATATCTTTTGATACATACATATTGCTTTATCACAAACCATTTTATGCATTTTAGTAGTTAATTTTTCTAAATAAAATTATTTTTGTACGCTAACAGGGTAAATTTAACAAAAATAAATAAATAGATAAAAAATGATAATCAGTTTCTTGAGAAAGCCTATATAATTTCAAACATGTTTCAGAATAGGAAATATCTGAACACAATATTTAAAAACGTTATATACTTAAGTATTATTTTTTAATTTATTTTTAACAAAAATTTCAAATATTCGTCCACATTTTTGTAAATAATTTTAGACAAATTCCAATTTTTTAAAAAATTTTTTGATTAAGGCTAAGCGCAGAAAATGCTTTATATTTCACCTTCTTGGTCACATCAAACTATCTGAATGTCTAGTCTGTACATTCCACAATATGTTTAATTCAGTATATGTTGTACTTTATGTAATATCTGTCAAAAAATAGCAAATGCAACGTAATGTAAAATATATATATATATGTTATTGTTGTCTGTGGATAATTAATTTTGCTTCATTGAATTTTAAAAATTTATTATTTTCCAGAAAGTGTTTTAGATAAATATTGTCTCATTTAAATAGAAAAAAAATCTGCAATACATTAGTTTTAATTTCTTATATTATTTACTTATATTTAGATTTATACATACGATTAAAGAAACAATAAATAAAGATATATTATTTATTCGCTTATTTATTAACGATGTTTTTGCTTTGATCAGGATCATCAGAATTGATGATTTCCCATTTTCAGATACCATCTTACCTCTAACAACTAATTTCAGATCCCATTTTCAGATTTGGTGACTAAAACATTTAGTTACTACTTAGTTCTATCGACTATAAAAGGGTGTTTTTTAGTTTTTTTTAAACAATAATTTTTTTTTATTATTTCTACTTTCGTCCATATTTTCTTGCTTTAAAAACTTTTAAACATCTTTTTTAAAACATACTAAATAATGAATGGAATATTTAGGTCTTCAAAAGCACGTAAAATAAATAAAAAATAACTATGTGTTAAAAGTAAGTGAAATGAAGCGAAGAAAGTTTCATTATGTTAAGCAAAACTCTTAAAAAAGATATTAAAATTTTTTTTTCATGACTTACAACTTAGTGCAGTAATTTGCTTATTTTTTAAACGCAAATTAAACGACCAATGAATTAAATTAATGTTACGTCATTGTCACATGATAACGATAACCCCGTGATTCTAGCCGATCAGTTCAAAAACTCACGTTACGTCATAGTCACACAATAAAAGCCAGATTGTGCTTTCAGCTAATCAGTTGACGCACTTCATTGTTACCAACTTTTTCTCTTTGCAGAAACTTTCTTTTAAAAAGTATATATGTATACAAAGTATATGCATAAAATAAGATTTTTTTAAGATTATAAATTATCTTTTTTGAAGATTTTTGTTTCATTTTATTTAAACGTCTTTACCCAATAATTACATTTGAAATTTTTTCTAAGTATTGCAAATAGAACAACACGTACAATTAGTTTAATGTCTATTTTGAATTCAATGAAGAATTTGTGACTGACTTTATCATCTGTATGACCATCCAGAACTGCGCCATTTCATAAAATTAATAAAGATGATCTTAAGATTACTGTTCTTTGTGTATCAATTTGATAATTATCGGATATCACGGAATTCCCACTATTCCAACAAAAGGTGCAGAATACACATTGGGAATTCAATCATAAGAAGGCCCTATGTGAATAAAACAAATCAGTGGCAGGAGAGCAGAGGATAGTGATGGATGCATTATACGGAAATAACCTTATAATCTATCTAAAATAAGATATGGTTGGCAGATACAGTCTTATAATACAATCTCTTCTTTTTCTATAAGTTGTAAATAAAATAATATGCTCTTCAACATAAGAGTTTTCATGCATTATTGGTATACAAACAAATAATCTGTAACAATGAAAATTACGTCACAAGAAACAAATATTTTAAAAAATCTCTCTTTCGATGGGAATAGAGAAAACCTCGAGGTATTTGTTTATTTGCTTATCCCCCTCCTTTTTTGAGGAAGCATAATTTATTTTGGAGAAGTATATGCACAAGAGCAATGCTCTTAGTCTAAGGAAAATCAAAAACCATGTCACATTAGTACTTCAAATGAATTTTTAAAATAATATATACCATAAAAACTAGCGAATAACGCTCAATTTTAACACAAAAAATAAGATCTAAATTTACGTTTGCGAGTTATACACCGGGTATAAAAATGAGAGCTTGAAAATGAAAAAGATAAGCACAGAAAAACAATTAGACTCTTATACGAGGGTTGGGGAAAAAGTCAAGGCAACTATTGTTTTTCGTGTATATATGTGATAGTTCACAAACATATATGTGTCATGTGGAAATCCTTCAGGCATAGGGTGTATACAAAATGGCAGATAGCTCTATGATAGCTGGTAGTAGCAAAGCAAGGGCTGTGAAACCAGTCAGTTGGTGAGTATCGTGTAATGGAAGTAACCCGTGTTGAGCAGCGTTCTTACATCAAAATAGCCGTTCTCTGAGGGAAAAGAGCGATGGAATATCACAGTGAATTAGTGGAAGCCCTTGGAAATAATGCCTTACCATACTGTACAGTAGCACGATGGGTGTACTGTGAAATGTGTTGTTATTCTTTTGCACCGCGAAGACCATATTGCCCTGTATACTACCGTCATTAATTAAAGTGTGTTACGATATTCCAATGCTATTCATTGCCTACACATGTAGTTAACACCTTGTCCTTTCGTCTGTATATGTCACATTTTCCAACCGGACTGGTACCTTCAAGACAAAAAAAACAAAACAACAGTTGCCAAATTTGTTTAATAGCCTACAATAATACCTAGAATAAATCACTTCAAAACATACGAGCATTGCCTACGTGCATTCCAAGTTTCTTAGTAAAAGAGGGGGGGGGGGCGCGTTTGACGGTGAATGTATCTAAAAATTAAAAATTGCAGCTCTAAAGTATCAGCGCGCGTTATCCTGTGGTGCGTGTAATGCGCCAGAATTTACGGTATATATATATCACATCATTATTCAAATGATGAACATGATAATTAGTGTGTCCAGTTGGAAATTTTTGGACTAATGCTTCAAACATTCGGATAATTAAGAATTAAATAGAATTTAATTATACTTCTTTGCACATTGGGAGGTACTACTTGTCAGTTCTGGTACTTAACGTAAGAAAGTGATCCGAAATTTAAAGAATATAATGTTAATTAAATAATGCATCCCTAATTTCAATTAAAAATATAAATAGTGTTATGTTGTAGTTCAAGTATAAGATTAAAAAAAAGGAAGAATAAAGCATATATATATATATATATTCCCTTTTCATGTATTTCTCAAATGATTTTTATTTTATTTCATTTCCTAAAGAATATATGATAACGTTTAAAGATATTTTACTTAAGTGAAATGGAATTTACAAATTGTATTATATATATAATTAAGAAATAAAAGGAATTAAAAATAAAATTGTTCCTACATTCTTTTGAAAAACTTATATTGATAGGAAACCATTATATTTTATCCAATATATTCTAAAATCACGCAATTTAAAGCACATATTCAGTGAAAAGTTAAATTATTATGTTGTTTATGAAGTTAAGACTAATTCATAAAGAATGATTTAACTATATAATTGCTTTTTTTTCTTTCAAATATACAAACACATGAATTAATTATGCATGGAACATAAACACTCTTCTTACTTTACGAAAAATATTTTATTATACTTATTATTTAGGGTGATTTATATTTTAATCCATTGAATTTTCTTGCTTCTAAGCAAACTGTGTAATATAAACACATATAAACTGATCCTAAAATTCTTAAACTCAACAATCAATATTTATTTGCCTTATTTTTTTTGGAATACATAATTAGGTAAACCGATACCAGTTTGAAAACTTTAATCCAATAAGCCAAATAAATTACTTAATAATCCCTTAGAAGACAATTAAGGCAACATTATGTGTTTTTATAGGACAGAAGGCTGTTAAATGCTGCAGGTTAAAATGCTAATAGTGAAAAAGGAATTTGATAGAGGGGTTAAATAGAAAAATATAAATTATTTTAAATATTTTTATCCCAAGATTTGTTTTGTTCTCTCAAATAAATTCTGTTTAATGTATTAACTAAACCCAACAAGAATAAATTTAATTACTATTATAATTTTTTTTCTAGTTTAATAGAATTGCGCATTGTTTTAAGTAATGGTTTTACTAGAGTAAAAATTTATACGGCATTTTTGTTTCGGGATTACCTTAATACTGCGTATTTATAGCAATTGTAGTGTCTTTAAGAACATTTACACAACCGTTTATATCCTTTAATGAGACGGTTTATACTAAACAAAATTATTGATTCACATTAAAATTTCTTGAATGAAAATAAATGTTCATATAGGCTTAACTTCGCTAATGCACATTTCTTAATAATGTAGATTCTACTTGATGCATCTTTTTAAAATTACATATTGATTATTAAACATTTTTAGGCGTTTTTATTTAATTAATTAACAATATAAATTGTAGGGATAACGCTTTGACATTAATCGAAAAATCAGTTTTCCTTTAGTTAACTTTTTTTTATAAATTCAATATCATGGAATTGGAGGAAGTGTAAATAGAAATCATTTTCCACACATTTGTGACCCATAGTTAATTTTAAAAAATAATTTTAGTGTCAAACTAATAAACTATGCATTCTGTTTCACATACCTCGTCGGTTTGAGAGTATTATTCATATAGTTAACGAATACATGAAAGCTGAATTAAATTTCTTCTTCGTTGGGTATTCGAAAGCAATTTCTTCATACTTTTGTATTATCATGCTTGTGAACAGAAATATCCTCATGTTATAAGCAAATGGGATATAAGATGCAATGAATTGAATATGTTTTTTATCCATATAATTGAAATATCTATACTCGTATTATTTTTTGTGATTTAACTTTAAAATGTGTTTGCTTATATACTTTTAAGGAAAGTTGTTTATCAGATTTATTATTATCGGATAAATATTTTGCCGACAATGACAGAATATCCTTGTATATAATGGTGAATAGGTAAATCGACTTTAGCGACAGACATAGGCGTCAAATCCCCAAATGTAATGATTAAAATTAATCCTGGTACAAATTTATAACAGCCTAAAATTATTATTTGGAAAAATAGGAATACAGGCATAAAAATGTTTTAAATATGTTTTTATTTGTAATGGTGGGTACAAAAGACAATGAAAAAAAATGACTAAAACAATAAAAGAACGAACAATGAAATAGCAGAAAAAAGTATATGGATCCCTTCGGTCTCTAGAATCTCAGTAGTGTTTCCACTAACTCTTGGATCATTGTGAGTAAGCGAAAAGGTGAGTACAGTTCATAGAATCTTGAAGTTACAAAGCCCGCAGCATGTGGATCATAAAAAAATTTTATAAGATGTAAAATGTCTAGCAAGGTAATCATGGCAGGTAGCAAGGCGGAATTTTGCTACAGCTTTTTTTCTACCTAAATGTTTTCAATATTATTCCACTAGGGTTTCTTGTTCTTATTTGATATTGTGAAGGGCTCACGCGTTTTCTCATTAATATATCCTTTTGGGTTCTCTGGGGTCAGGATGAATGGCAAATCTTTTCCAACCAACCCAAGAAGTAGAGCGAGAAGGAAAGATGCAAATTAGGAAGCTTTTAAATAACAGAAGTTTAGAGTAAGCTGTGTGGGGCATTTGGGGAATGTTATGATAGTCCGTATTTCAAATGTGAAGAGGTCTTGGGAAGTTAAGTGACAGCCAATAGAAGTTACCCGCGACAGAGAGCCCTTAGGTCAAGTGAACCGCAACTTCTACTAGGATCAGATAGATTGATATTTCGTTTGACCTTAAAGGTAGGAGTGACTATTTAAATATTCGGATATGTGATCGCATTGGAATTGAGCTTAGGCGAGTTAGTTATTTATAGTGGTCCGGGTTACGTTATTTCGGTATTATATATGGTGTGTTTCCCCACCCTAGATTCTCTCACATATCATACTCTCCCTTTCTCTCTCCGGGGCGGCCCCGCCCCTTAGGTTAAGATCTTAATAAAGTAAAATTAAGATCATGGCAGCTTCTAGTTCTTCATTTATTCCTACACCTCTAGCTCACGCTGATAATCTAGGAGGACACCAGAGGGTGAGCCCTTACAATATTTCTTTTTTCGAGTTATTCTTAAAAATGTATCTAATTATTAACCCGCGGTCACTCGCGCCTGTTTTTGCTACCGTCGTTACTCGCGGGGTGTAGAGAACACCCCAAACTTTTAACACGTGTACTTAATTATGAAAAGAAAATTAAGTCATTATGATACATATTTATAAAGTACAATATGTGTTTTGTATTATACAAATAAAATTATTAAATTTATTGCATACAAATGAGACTAACATTAATTTAAACTAAAGATACAAAATTTTCATTTTAAAACGCATAATTTTATATTTTTTTATAAACCAGTATAAAACGTGTATACCAGTAATAAATGTACTTTATAATGAGATAATGGTAGTAGAATGTTGAAAAATAATATTTTAATCATTTTCCAAACATACAGAGCCGACTGTATTTATGTGCTCAACTTCTCGCGGGAGTTCTCAGCCCCCAGATAAATTTTGAAGGTCATTACATTCCAATCGTTCGAGAAAGAGGGATTGCATCAGGCTTGAAGGTTCAGTGACCTAAAATGTGCAGCTACAGAAGAAATCGTGTTTCTGCGCATTCTTTTTAGAATCCTGGGAGGATTTTCTTGTTGCTGGGGTGTACAGAACACCCCGCGCGAGTGATCGCGGGTTAACTCACTTTGCATTGTGAAAAGGTACTTCATCATTAGTGGTTTGAATAATCGCTGCAGCTATTTTAGCCAAGTCGGCATTTTCATTTCCCTCCAACCTGCAGTAGGCTGAGCTCCACTGTTTTATTTTTGTAAGATAGTGACCACAAGAGAGATTGGGTATTCCGAATGACTACGAAGTATGGGGTTCTAGTTGATTTAATTGCTTGCAAGGCAGCCTTAGAGGCTGATAAAATGACAACCTATGAAAAGTGTTTCAAATGACATACAAGTTCAAAGAGTGAAACTTGTTTGGCCTCATTTCACTATAAAAAGCTAATCTAAATCGTTCCACTGGAGAAAAGATAGAAAAAAGATTCAGAAGACACTCACTCCAGAATTTATCTAGCCCTCCATCTTAGAGCCATCAGTATACAACCGGAGGCAATCATTTTCAAGGTAAAAGGTATTGACAGTTTAATACAGTGTTCATCCAACTGTGGGGCGTGCCTCCCTGGGAAGGGCGTGATAACCCTGCAAGGGGGGAGCGAGTATATAGGAAAGTCAAAAATATAAAAGCTTATTTAAAAAAAAACTATTAATTTACTGAAAGGAAGCAAAACAAAACACATTCTGACATAATAAATTATAAAATACACATTCGCACTGATATAATATACTTATAAATTTATCTCAGTACTGTACAATGTATTTAACTATAAATTTATCAATAGTTAACGAAGAACACGTTTAATCTATATATATAAAAGAGAAAAACGATTCACTCACTGACTAATTACGATATTCCTGGAACTATTAAACCTACAGACTTGAAATTTGGTAGACGAGTTCCTTTCATAGAGTAGACATCAGCTAAGAACGGATTTCACAAAGATCAAACTTCAAGGGGCATTACGGGGGTTTAAGGGGCGTTTTTGGTAATTATTTTTATTATTAGACTATTAGACGTACAGTCTTGAAACTTGGTACGCAGATTCCTTTCGTACAGTAAAGCTCCCCTACAAAACTATTTTTACAAAAGTCGATCTCTAAGGGGCGTTGAGGGCGCTTAAAGGGCGTTATGCATAATTATTTCCATTTTTAAACTATTAGACATACAGTCTTGAAATTTGGTAAGCGTTTTTTTTTTTTTTTCATAGAGTAGAGATCCGCTACAAAATGGGTTTTGTGAGAATCAATTTCCAAGCGGGGCTTCGGGGGCCTAAAGGGAGTTATACAAAATTTATACACCATTTTTAAACTATTAGACTTACAGTCTTGAAATTTGGTACGCAGATACATTTCCTGACATAGAGATCCGCTACAAAGTGAGTTTTTCAGAAAATTGACCTCCAATTGGCGTTGCGGGAACCAAAGGGGCATTCTACGTAATTATTTCTATTTTTAAACTATTAGACTTACAGCATTGAAATTTGGTCAGCAGAGTAGAGATCCGCTAGAAAATGAGTTTTGTGAAAATCGAATCTCAAGTGGCGTTGCTGGGTCTTAAGAGGCGTTATATATAATCATTTCTTTTTAAAAATTATTTGATGGACAGTCTTGAAATTTCGTAAGTAGATTCCTTTTCTTTAGTAGAGTTCCGCTACAAAATGGGTTTTGGGAAAATCTACCTCCAAGTGGCGTTGCGGAGAATTAAGGAGCGTTATAGGTAATTATCTCCTTTTCTTAAAGACGTAAAATCTTGAAATTGAGTAAGAATATCCCAATTATTGAGTAGAAATCTGCTATAAGATGGGTTTTGTGAAAATCGCTTTTTAAGTGGCATTGTGGAGGCTTAAGGGGCATTATAAATAATTATTTCCATTTTTAAAATATTAGACGTACAGTCTTGAAATTTGATAAGCAAATTCCTTTCATGGAGTAGAGAACCACTACAAAATTGACCCCCAGAGCCACTGAGGGAGATTAAGGGGCGTAATAGATAAATATTTCCGTTTTTCAACTATTAAACCTACCTGCTTGAAAATCAGATATGTTATTGTCATGGAATAAAGTTCCTCTAACAAAGGGTTTTGCGAAACCGACCCCCTCCCCCCAAGGAGTGGGGTTGCGAGGGGTTAAAGAAAGTTATAGAAACATTCCTGTTTTTGAATTTAACTCATTAACTTTAAACTTGTTGAGCACGTTTCTTTATTTTAATAGAGTTCTACTAAGAACGGATTTTACGGAAACCTACTCCGGGGGAAGAGGGGGAGTTATTGGGGTGTATTAATTGACAAAATTCTCGTTTTGAAACTACTAGGACTATAATAATAAAATTTGGTTTTTATGTTTCTTTTGCTAAATTGGAATTCGCTAAGAATTCTCTCAACGGTGTTACGGGGCCTATTGATGATAAAAATTCCGTTTTTGCTCTATTAGATTTGGACTTGAAACTTAGCAAGCATGTTTATTTTATGGACTATAGGTCCACTGTAAGTCGCTTTGGCGGAAATCCAAATGATTATTGGGTTAAGTGTGTGCAAAAAAATCTTTCTACTTCTATTTCAGATATTAATAGAAATTAGAAATTATAATATCTGTCATTTTTATATCAAGAGGTGAGAGAGTTACTGCTATAAATATATTTTTCAATACAATCGCATTCTTAATGCTAGATATCAGTAATTTATATATATGTAAACAGTATGTATTTATACAACATCGTAAAATACCAAGTGAAGCGGGTGAGTAATGGCTAGCAATTAATGCTGACTCCCATAGAATTGTCATACACAAAAATTATTTACAAAAGTTAAAAACTATCTTGATAATCTGTACGGTTTATAATTAAAGTCGTATTGTAGCTTTAGCATCAAATTACATTATTATTGCATTCAATATAATGTTATTGTATGGTGGGGGCGATGAAAATTATGGTAGAAAAATTTGGCTCTCCAATACTGAAAGTTTGAGAAGCACTGGTCTAATAAGCAAAATATTGTCTGATAAGCAAGTTGTCTGTATCTCTTTTAGTGATAGGAGGAATAAGTTCGATAATAATATGAAATGCCCTGCCTCACATCTACCTCTTCGTTGGTGCACTCTGGTAATGCTTTAGGGGGCTAAGTGATCTACACTTTCTGGCATGCGGTCCAACGTTTCTAACGTTATATAAAGACCAGCAACCTGAGTTCACATTCGTGTGAAAGACAAAAGACTTATTTAAAAACCAACAACTTTTACTTAAGTTAATTCCAAATCTGATACGGTTTATTATGATCCATAGCTAATGGTAGAGAATTATCCATAAATAATAATATAATAATGTATTATAGTTTTCAAGAGTAGATGAATTAGACAGACACATAGTTTACTAAGACTTTCCAAATATTATGGGACTATACTATTCCAAGGTATGTTGATGATCGCAAAATTGTATTCTTGAGATATAACTCAGACAAAAATTACCATTATCATCATCCTACAACCAACTCTCCACCCGAATGCAATTCTCTTAATTTTAAATAGTAAACTTCATTTGCAGGAATCGCGGTTCCTTTATAGAAATAGGTTCTCAATTCATTAAAAGATTTTCCTAGTCTATTAGTATGGATGTCCGGTCAGAACCTGTTACAGAGCGAGTTTTAGATCTAGAATATGATGGTGATTTTGACTTTCATTCACACTTTGTACGATATTATGATAGCTGATTTGACTTGCTATTTTCTTTGTTTTTTTGTTTTTAATCGGTTGTATTAATATTCATGTGCTTCCAGTTAAGCACATAAATATGTGTAATTCCTTTAGTGCTTCCAGTTAAGCATATATGCTGTTTATACCGAACATACCATCTAACTAATTGCGGAGACTATCCCATATTTGAAAACTGTTCAATCCTGTAATATTTGATGACAGAGAAGGGGATTCATACTATTTATATCCTTAATTACTTAGTGGGGATTTAACAATATAATTGCATAGCGAGAGATTATTAAGAATACAAGACTTCAAAAATGGACGATTCTGCTTAACTCGATGTGTAAATATTCAATAATATGTCACCAGGAAATATCATCAATTTTAAGTACCTTTATCACAGTGAATTCGATAAATATTTATAAAAAAACATAGTTGGTTCTGAGAGATAAATTCTTTTATTAAATATATTGCTATAATGGCCCAGTTAGCCCTTTATCTACAGCATTATGATTTACTGCAATTTTTTTCATGCAATATTTTTTTTTGAATCACTACATTGAAAATTAAGAGACATACATAAACGAAATACTCAACTTTGGGAAATTTAATTAGTTAGAGCTAATTAATTAATTAAAGATATTCAACTGTAAATTCCTTATACCCACTGTCCACATAAAATAAATAGTCAAATGGTTTTCTAAGGTTTTCATATTAACATACAGAAATAAATAAGACACTTACCTTTTGACATTAACTATTTTTTGGGAACAAAAATGACAATCTTCGCAATTCGCTGAAAATGCCGTTAGATGAAAACGCAATTTTTGCTATAAAACTATTCTCCTTTACCGCTAAAGTACTCATCATAGAACCCGTGCTGCTCTATATCTTGGAAGAGCCGATTTAAAGGAATATTCCTGCTAAGTATTGTCAGAGTATTCGTAAAAAATGGTTGTTTTATGTAAATTTAAAGTGAGGGGTACTTATAAGTACCGTCGGTAGATAAAGGTCTAATTGCCTTTGATAGAGCATTGTTTATATACATCTCTGGTTAACTTCAGTAGATTTAGTTTTTTATAAAAAAGACTTAACGCTACTTAATAATAAATGAAAATTACATTATCTAAATACAACTCTATATTTTTTTTCTATAGAAATCTAAATTAAATGAATCATAGAGCAATATGTGTGTTTGGATTGTAAAGAGAAAAATTAGTGTCATTGTAACTTGAAAAGTGCATCAAAAGCCAGGAAAATTTCGATTTTTTATCGGTGCTTTTAAGTTGAGCTTAACAAAGATGTAATCTTTTATGGTGGACTTAAATATAAGTTCCTGTCTGTATAATACACTTCAATTTGGAAAGAAAAGTAATATTATGATGCGTTGGAACACGGCAACTTTAAGTGGAAAATGTGTGTTTATTTCTTTTTTTCCTAGGGACAAGACTATACAAAACAATTATCATTTTATGATGAAATCAGGGAAACTTGAGAAAGATAAATTTCAGCCTGTAGAAATGTGATTTGCTCCAAACTGATAGAATGTCATAGTTGAAAACGTATTATTTTGAGCAATTTTAAAGAGCGCTGCTACGAACCGTTCATATAGATATGTTGCAGAAAAGAAAAACCAAATCAGCAACTAACCAGATTTCCCGAAAAGTTATTTGAAAGCGTGTGATACCTCCCTGCTGCACGAGTATATTGCTTACAACATTCCCCATTAAGCTAGACTTGATATAAATTTCCTGACGGAGTCTGCAAGGCACTCCCGTTTGCAATAGGGTTTTTGTCGTGGATATTGGATATTAAATTAAATGTAGATAGTTTAATCAAACTAAATGAAAACGACGCATGGTTTTGATTCAAGGACGCTATGAATACCTTTCTAGGGAATAACGAAGTTACAAATTATAAACTAGTTGAAAATTTCTATACCTAGGATTTTTCTTTTCATTTGAACGTTATTTCTTAAGTTAAACTCAAACCTCTTTCCAGATAATATTCATTGGTGAAAAAAAAGGATTTCACCAACTTACATCTAGCATGCATCATCTTTACCAATCAACATGAAAGATATTTTTCTCATAATTGTTGATTCATCGTGATAGAAGATAAAAAGAAAAAATTACACCAATTCTTAAATATAAATTAATTTACTCAAATCAATAAACTTACAGCATGTTTTTTTATGTACAATCTGTGAACGCATACAGCAGGTAATTATTATAATTTATTGCAAGATATCTTAAACTGATAAAGTAATAAATCAAAAATACATATCTTTCACTTAACAAAAATACACTGCTGATCACACAAAATACAATACTCTGAAGAAAACATGCAAACCAGTTGAAACTATCATCATGAGTTGGAGGTAATGAAATATGCAAATCATTAGCATAGAACGGATATGTATCACGGGTGCCCGTAGATTCATCTGCAAGCGATATATGAGGGAAGATCAGATTGGCCTTTTAAAATACGGCATTTTTTTTTTTGTGCATTTTTAAATTTTTTGTTTTTGTTTGCGTAAGCTGTTTACATATGCATCGTAGAAGACATCGATCGTCTTTTGATCAATTTTCTAAATTCGACTCAGTAGGAATAGTAGCATATAAGGGTTCGAGATTATCCTTCAGAGAATTCGGTCTAAGAAATCAAGCAGCTGTGATGTGGATATGACATTGATGAATGCAAGAGGAAACGACGGACCAAGGTGACAGATCACACCCACTTTGACGCACCACTGCCCGTGATGACAAGCAGATTGTGCACGTGGAAGTGATGAGTCACGCAGCCACTTTCAGCCAGCACAACAGATTCATTCTGTAATGCAGCATTCATTCTGTTACGCATTGTAGCAGAGTGAAACGTCCGCAAGACTTCCATTACTTTGTTTACCCTTGACTGTAAACCACAGGTGTTTGCATTGTCAATGGTGAAATGAACGGTGGGCGTGGACAGTGGAATGGAACGGCATTGTGTTTTTTTGACGAATATTACTTCTGCCTGCAACATCACGATGGTTGTATTCGAGTTTGAAGACACCATGGTGTGAAGCCGCTGAACTGTTGCGTAATGCATCGCCACACTGGTCCTGTACCCGATGTCATGGTTTGAGATGTTATGCGTTTTACAGCCGCACCCTTCTAGTACGCACTGAACTGCAAGCACTACATCTCTGAGCTGTTGAAGCCCGTAATACTCCGATACATTCAGCACTTGCGATCAGCCATATTTCTAGAAAATAATGCGTGGCCACACATGGACGCTATGTTCAATAGTTCTTTACCCATCAGATTGAATTGCTTCCTTGACCTGCTTGTTCTCCCGATCTATCGACAATTGAAAACGTGTGGTTTATGCTTGCACAGCGACTAGCCCGGGATGCATCACCCGCTGCTCCTCCATATCAATGTTGGCAATATTCGGAAGTTGCAAGAACTGTTATTCCAAGTATGCATTCAAAGCCTTTTGTTTCATTAAAGAGGCGTTTGATAGTGTTTACAACGTACAATGGCTTCTACACTAACTACTGTTTTTGTCATCATCTACTCATCAAAAGATGTTGTACTTTAAATCGTTTGGTCTTTGTACAACATGTTATCTGCCAAATAAATTTCGCCGTGATGTACATGGTCCTTCTTGGAGTTGCATTTTGTGTGGTCAGCAGTGTAAGATCCAATAGTAAGTTTCTGTCACCATTTTTATGCCCTCAAGAGTTGTTTCAACTAAAGTATTAGTTTTACATTTAATGAAGGGAGCGTTTATTTTTTGTTTATCAATATTATGCTAATAAATAAACACCTTAAAATTCTGGCCGTATGTAACAAAAAACAATCCAATAATATTAAGGAAAGGTATTCTTTTTATATATATCTACAGTTAAGGTTTAATAAGGATCTGGTAAAAATCGGAGCTAAAATCGGGAATGTTCAGATATAAGTAAGAATAACCATAAAAAGCAAATTCTCTTTACAATTTAATAAAGACATTTAAACAAGTATATAGTCTTAAGTGTTAGTGTTCAGGGTTAACTATCTGACAATGAGCACTCACAATTCTCTTACATTAACACACATATCTGGAATGTTATTAACGGTTCTAGTAGCACCGACTCCCATTAAAGTGTCCAGAATGTTTATAATTGAAAATGGATATCGTGCGTAAAGAGAGACTTCTATGACATATCTATTTGACTGTAAAGCGAGTTCCATTTATCTGATTTGAATGTCTGTCTCGTAACGACTTGCGGTTTTGGTAATATATTTAAATTATGATAATTTATTTTATAAATGCAATGAATCTTTAAAGCTTGATACGAAGGAGTGTTGTTTAACATGATGCAGAGGGAACAAGTTGGTGATTTTCGTAATTTGTGTAAAAATATCGCCAAACCTTCTAAAATATTATCTAAAAACGTGCTTAATTTGGTCTTGAAGCAAAATTCAACACATACCCATTTACTTTCTTTCCCCGAAAGAGCTGTCTGGTCTGAGGAACATTTGAACATTTAAGATAATTTGAGTTTTTGGAATTATTTAATAATCATTTCACATAAAGCGTCAATATATATTGTACAGTATAAATTGTTAATGTACAAAATAGTAGTAGATATTATACAGAGTGTCGGCTAAAGTTCATTGTCACCTGAAGAATATATGAACAATAGTATAATAATGAAAAACTGCTTACAGCGTCAGCTCGAGGTTAAACTTGCAGATAGCCTTCTTATCTGAAAAACAGTTCGAAATATATGAAAAAAGTCATTTACAATGGTGTTTAGCATCATCGATTTATTACAACAACAACAACAACAAAAAATCTTTACGCATAAAAATGATATAAATGAAAGCACAAAACAGATATTTGTTTCATCGCGTTGAACAAAACTGCACTTTCCAGAAATAAGGCTTATATATCTTTCATGCTCGGAATGACATCCCCCCAAAACAATACAGATGTATAATTTCCCGCTTAACTGCATGTCACGTGACACACTGGCACAAACATCCGTAATCCGGTTTCGAAGTTTCTGGAGTGTTGATGGTGGGTTGCATACACTCTTTGTTTGATGTATCCCCATGGAAAAAATTCAATGGCTTCAGGTCAGGTGACTGTGAAGGCCATTTAAAAAGCTACCATATCCGATGATTTGTTGCTGGACTGTATCTCGAATGTACTGTGTGATGCGTGATACCTTGTGCGTGGGGCACAAGGTATCACGAACCCAACATTCCGGAGGTCACACAACTGCAAATCCTCTAGAAAATCGGATAGTACATCCTTTAGTAATGACAAAATCGGAATCCCGATAGCGTGTAAGAGATCGGAAAAATCACACACGCACAATCTGTTCTCGAATATTCTGGACCAAATATTTATCGATTCGTGAACTTGATGTTGAACATGGACAGCACATCTAGAATTATTTAGTGACCAGAAATCGACGTTCTGCTTATTGTACATAAGGTTAAGAGCAAATCATGCATCATCCATTTATATGATGTCGGGGAACAAAAGTGCTCCGAATGTGATATTTTCTCTCATCTTTCACGTTATATATAGCGTTATAATTTTGGAAGAAACAAGTCAAATAAATATGCATTTTACACCTTTTATTTTGACACTATTTTAAGGTAGGTGTTTCTTCTTTTACTAAACAATTAATGCTGGACAACTTTGTAACTGACTTTTCTTCATTAATTGTTTTTCAGATAAGAATTCTAACCCCGAATTCATTTGCCAAACGGTGCTGTAAGCATTTTTTATGTGTAGCGCATATCACTTTTATTCTGTCTAAACCCCACTTTTAAGACTATAGTTATAGCCATTCATACATTATTGGGGTGACAACGGATTTTAGCAGGTACATTGTCTATAGATTCAAATTGCATATGAAAATGCATTGTATATATATATATATAAGAAATTTGTATAATATTTCAAAAACCATAAATAATAGATAATGAACATAACAAGGAATAACGTAATAAAAATATAAAAGCAAAACATGAAGATCGAAAAAATACAAAAAAGGAACTAAAAAAGAACCTAGCGAGTCAGAATGCAATTTCGGACTTAGGACCGAATAAGTGGGGTTAAACTAGTTTGAAGGCGCCAACCTTCCCCCTTTGCAACTCGGTAGGAAAAACCAAATAAAATAAACAAAAATTCAAAGTATATAAAAATAAACTAAAATTCAAAGTATACAAAAACTCACAGAGAGTATGATAAAACCACTGATTAATATTCTGAAACAAATTCTCCCCAATTTCTTAAAGCAGAAAAAAAAATTATTAAACGAAATCTTCCTACTTACAGATCCTTTTCCAAGAGAATCAAGAGTCTTGGGGATCTTTGAACGTATCTTTTGAACTACCTTTTACTCTAACCAGCATAGATAGATATCTAGATAGATGACAATCAAGTTTGGTAGGCTTTGAATTGGTTGATTGTCAAAAATGTAAATTTGCTAGGTTCTTATTTGGTTGGTTGTCAAAAATGTGTAAGATGTTTAAGATGTGAGTGGAAAAGATGTAAGCATTGATATGAGTGTTATGATATAATCTTCACAGCAAGACCACTAACATGCTAACTTTGAAATCCTATTGTTGTGTGGTGGATATGGAATCAGAAGTAGCAAGACGACTAATATATTTGTGATGAATATACGTTCTTAAGAAGTTAAAAGGGTATTCATGATCTAAACAACATTTAAAAAAATTTTTGATATTATAAAATTTATCTATTTTGTGGGTAGATAAGTTATCATTTCTAAATAAAAAATTCAAAATAACATTTCTGTAAATTGATAAATGCAAGTTACTGTTCCATACAAGAATTTTAATTATATGGAACTTAAAAGAATCTCTTTTGTCAAAAATGTTACTGACTACATTATTGTTAATAAGATGCAAATCTAAATCCAAGAATTCTACCATATTAGAGTTAAAGTTAGTTTTAAAGAGGTTGAGATAGTCAGGGTAGAATGTAATATTTGGTTTATATTCATTATTTTTACCAAAAAGTATTAAATCATCTATATAACGATAAATCAAGTAAGAATCATTAACAATATGGTCAATTTCAAAAAAATGTAAATAAAGGTTCGCTAAACAATTACTAGCTGGACCACCCTGAGGTAATCCTTTGATCTGTTTATAAAGATTCTGATTAAATGCAATGAAATTCTCTTTTAATACGAGGTTAACAAGAATATCGAATTTCTCTTTTTTCATTGAAGTATATAGCTCATATTTATCATAAATTAACTGTAGAACCCGAATCATATCATCAATATCAATAGAATTAAAAAGGTCCTCGAAGTCAAAGCCATGCATGGAAAAAATTAACACATCTTTAGTAACTTTGGCAATTTCTAAGCTATTTTTAATTATTGCCGTGTTTTGTAAATTATCAATTACATTTTGAAGAAGAGACTAAGATCTTACCAGACCTCGTGATATATGTATTGTACCCATTAGTGATACTACGAAATTTTATAGGGCTTTTATGAAATTTTGGTGTTAAAAAAATGCGTGGATATTTAATATTATTTAGATGAATATTCAGTCTTTTGTTCAAAGCTAAAAGACGATTATCATCTTCTCTATTACTATGAATTGATTTTTGAAATACATTATTAATTAAAATGTGATTATTTAATATTTTACTGTAAAAATATTTACAGATTATGGCATAATTAAAGAGACCTTATCAACATATGTAATCACGAAGTCTTTTTGGATATTTTCTATTGATGATTTAAGATCTTTATACATAATTTCATTTTCAACACTGAAATCTAATTTTTGAATTTCTATTGCTACATAAGATCTAAATTGATTGAAAGCCTCAATTGGCATTCCATATTTAATAGCAATTTTAAGGTAGAATTTATCTAAATCCTTTTTGATTTGTTTCATAACATTAGATTTATTTTTTGTGATAATCAATCTAAAACCAGTACCTTTTTCCATAAAATTTCTCAATAAATCATCTTTCACGATGCCAAGGTCTCCCGTGACAACGTGCTGATGGTAATCATCAATATAGTCCCGATATAAATTGCATTTACATGATTCTGTACTAAGGAGCTCCGAGATTTGATTATAATTAAATATAAATCTACCAAGTTTCTTGTTATATTTGAAAGCCTTTTTAATAATAATATTTTTAATTGGAAAAAAGAAATGATATTTTTGAAATATACCTAAAAAATTAATTTTGTTAAAGGATTTATTCATAAATAATAATGTACAATTTTCTGTAGTGTAATTTTCACTTGCATCTAATTTAATATTCATTTTTTGTACTAAATAGTTATTAAGGTCTCGAATCATATGCATACCATGAGAATCCCTAAGATTACATCTGTTTAAAATATGTCATAATTTTAATTTCAGTTTTATTCATGCCAAACATAAATGATTTAATTAATCCTGTGTTATAGTTATCATCAAATTTATTAGCTAATTCTAACATAGATTTCCTGAGGGTTGTCATGTCTCTAGTAACTCTTTTTTTACGTTTAGCTCTTGAAATTCTCGCAATACCAATTATATTACTATTATTATTACCAATAGATTTATCAAAATTCGAAATATACAATGAATCCCTGGATTTTTGTTTAAAAGATGGCAAAACATTTCCGCCATTCCAGACAACATTCAAACCATAAGGATAATATGATCTAAATGAACCTATATAAAAGTTTTCTAATCATAGTCTCTGTTTAATGTTAGGTACTATTTTAAGTATATGTACAGTTATGTTATTGAATCCATGTTTATTAAAGTGCCCTATCTCAATCTTAGCCTGGTTTTTATTGTATTCAAATTTTCCAGTATCAGACCCATGCTGATCCAATCCAATATTGATAGTGTTTGAAGTCTGACCCATGTAAGCGAATTTACAAATATTGCAAGTCATTTTGTAAACACAATTAAAAGTCTTACAAAATATATATCCTGCATTAATATCTAACTGTTCCTTACTCAT
>BMAV01024057.1:334831-358522 GCA_019973955.1 Trichonephila inaurata madagascariensis | reverse complement strand
CTTTTTATCCACAATCCTTTAATTACCCCTCAACTCATCTTTTGTTGACCGATCTGAATTACAACCTAGATATCGCACCGAAGGTTATGTCGCGAAAAAAGTACGAAATTCAGATTCAGTTACTTTTTAAAATATAAAACTCAGCATCTTTTAGGAAAAAATATAACTCTGTCCCCAATAATTTTTCGCTTTTTTCCCTTACATTTAAAAAAATGACATGACAAAACCCAAAATAAATAAAAATAAGATAAACGAAATACAAGTAACAATGAGATGATTTTTCGCAGAATATGTCGCAACATCCTACTTAGTTTTTGTAACGTTTTATTCACATTGCCACGTTTCTGACCAATACAAAGGATCGCTAATCCACGGCTAACAACTCCGTACTTTTGAACCATGGTCACATGAGCGGATGAGGTCGACACATGAGATGAAACTCTTCGCTACTAGCATTTTACTAATGAAATTAAACAGCGATCTTCCTGTAAAACACATTATATGCTGAGGTTTTTCTCTTTTTTACAGAAAGTACCATACAGTAATATTAATAGTGCTGATCTAACTCATAGCAGTTAATATAGTACTAAAATAACATACATAATATAACAAAAAAACATATTTTTTTAAAAAGTTAATTCCTACTTAAGTTGTGAAAAGGCACTCCTCGGGTGACCTTCTCTTTGAGCTAGAGGTGTATGATTTTCAAAAGGAACAGACATGTTTATATTCTTAATATGTCTTTATTAAGAACTATAACTTAAACTTTTAACAGATTGGATAATGATTATATATGTGAGAATCTCTCTACGATGAACAAACACACAATACAAGTAATATCGAAATAACCTTACTCGGACCACTAACCTACCCGCCTAATCTCAATTTCAATAATAACGCAAGTCCTAACATTAAGTAGTCAATCTTACCTTAATCCAATCATAACTCTGATACGAGGGAGTGGCGTCTTTACGCGAGTGCAATGGTATGCACCTTGACCTAATGGCATTATCTTCGGAATAACCACCGTTGGCCGTCCTTTCACAATTGTATCAATCTCTCACATAACATTCCCCAAATTGCCATTTCACTTACTGAAACTTCTGTTATATAAAAGCTATATAATTTACATTTAAGCTTCACGTTTCACTTCTTGGGTTTTGGTTGGAAAAGAGTTGCCCTTAATCTTGGCCCCCCAAAGTACCCAAAGGACATGTTAAAGAGAAGACGCGTGAGCCCGTCACAAGGGCAACACAGAAACATTTTTTTTCCGTTACTTTTTTATTAAATAGTTACAATTAATATAAATATGTACATACATATGACAGAATCAAATACTAAGAGACAAAATAGAAAGTGATTTTCCTTGCAATTTTTCCTTTTCCTTTCTATATATGGCGCTGGATTATTATTTTTTTTTGTTGGTTACTATTTATTCATTCATTAAATTTAATTATTCTAATAAAATAATATAGTAAAAAAGAAATCACATTCTCAGAAATTAGGCCATTTCAAATGGGATTCGAATCCACGACCTTTGGATTAGAAGTCCAGCGCGAAATCCACTGCGCTACAGGGACACCATGAACAATTTTCCTTTCTATATATGCAGTTGGACCATTATTTTTGCTTGTTACTATTTATTCATTTTTTATTTAATTAATGAATTAATATTTGAAAAGACTGTGTTAATATCTGTATTATGTATTTAAGTGCCATCCACTACAAGTTTTAAAAAATGTATTTGAACTTGAATGGATGAAAATAGAAAGTATTTTATTAACAATTGAAAATTTGAATAAGATATAAGAATAATTTTACTGCCGCGAAACGACTCATCGGAATATTAATTTCTTTGGCGTAAGAAAAGTTTGTTGTCTGTATTAACAAAAGCTACCGATAAATGGTGTGTACAGACTCATGTTCTTGAGTACCATGAGATCGAACTGAGTCTTGTTTGCGGGCGCCTACGAGATGTGGCCAGTTATCGAAATGGAAGCAAAAATCTGCAAAAATCAGCATCAGAGAACTTTGATATGATACGATATGATTAAAGACTGAAACAAGAAGGTGACAATATCTTAAAACGCTTCATCACAACAGACGAAGCTTGGTTGTATCACTATGATCCAACCATAAAACAACAAAGCAGTGAATGGAAACATCCATCTTCACCTACTCCCAAGAAAGCAAAAACTATGAAATTGGCTGGTAAAGTTATGACCATAATTTTTTTTTGATTATGAAGGAATTGTGTTGAGACATAGCCATCCTGTGATGACTATGTCTGGGGTGATTCGCGTAAGCTAGAGGTGTGGGATTATCTAAATGATGAGACATTATGTAATTCTTAACACAACTTTTATTAAGAATAACTTAAATTACTTAATTCTAAATAACAACTTTCTTAAAGTGAGAATAAGCCAACAATTAAACCTTATATTCAAGTCAGATCGCACAACTAGAACACTTATCTTAATTATATTTATTTAACTGTCTAATCTAACTTCCTATACAAAATATTACCTTTTATAAAGTCACCTTCCTTCCTAGGTTGAAGAAATTCCTATTATGTTAATTTTAGATGAGAAGACTCAGGCTTTCTTAATCCTTATTATAATTTAAGGCAATGAGCTTATCCTTCTTCCAAAGCTGTAGGACGTCTAACCTTTATTCCAAACAATTCCGCACTAAGTTATCTCTAGGCTTGCCGTCATATCTCACCAAACCTTCTATCCTTTTAAAGTATATCTCATTTGCATACTCGTCTTGTTTCTCTTCTTGGTATTGGGTTGGAAAAGTTTTGCCATTAATCGTGGCCGTCAAAGAACTTAGGAGTTATGTTAGAAGAAGAACGCGAGAGACGTCACAGTGTATCAACACGCTGTCGAACTCGTCACTACCGTAAACGGCTCGTACTACGCGAATGTCCTGCAAACAATGGTGCAGCACGTTAAAAGGAAACGTTATTGCTCCGAAATGGCTTCCTGTTGCACCATATTCCGACCACATATTGCTCGTTGTGTACTGGATGTTCCACAGCAGAACAAAGTAGAGATTTTACCACACCCTCCATACAGTCCTGATCTCACTCCATGCGGTTCCTGGTTGTTTCATCAACTTAAGAAACCATTACGAGGCAAACGTTTTGCAAGCAACAAAGCACGTGTAAGGGCTGCGGAGGCAGTTTTGAAAAAGCTCTCACAAAACGGACTTTTACATGTTTCTAAGAAGGGGACAGAATGTTGGGATAAATGCATTATGTGCCGCGGAAGTTATTTAGAAAATACCATGTAAATGATAACGATTAAAGGTATTCTATTTTTTTTTTAATTTTTATAATTTTAGTCTTATTATACTTATTGAACAGCCCTCGTGTATATATATATATATATATATATATATATATATATATATAAATTAGGGGTGGCCAACCTTTTTGAGAAGAGTGCCACTATCTGCTTAAAAAAATCATGGGTGCCACTTCAAGCTTTTTCAACAAACGAAAGAATATGAAAAGATGAAAAAATGTTACTTACAGGCTTACTATGGAATTTTTACGCATATAGCACATATTTTATGCAAGTTTATATAAGTAGTGGAAATTTAAAAATAATATAATAAATAAGAAATGCTAACTAATAATAAAATACTAACTTAAGTTTTAATGTTATTTACTTATTTTTTCTTTTTCAGTTTCAATCAGTAGGTTAGGTATAAACTAAAAGTAAGTGACCAGAAAAAGTTAATTCTAAATAATTATCAAACAGTCTACTTTCTTAATGTGGTTTTGCAATTTGTAGAATTTTTACTGAATATTCAATTTGTAGAATTTTTACTGAGTATTTAATTTGTAGATTTTTTACTTTAGGATTAGTTCTCGGAGATGCTAACAAAATCGGTTTGTTTTAAGTGTGCATCAGTTTCTCTTTTTCCCCCCAAAATCTATACAAAAAGAAGAAAGTGTGTTCACAAAAGAAGATATATTATTAGTCAGGATTGAAAAAGAACAATCTTTTTCTTATAATCTTAAATTTAAATTATTTAAATGTTTTATAGTATCGGTAAGAAAAGCTAAATCTCAAAGCCTATCTTATTCTTGAGAATCAAGCAATCACTGGGAAGTTCATTGTTTTCTTCCAGATATTTTAAAACACACTCCCTCAAATTCCATAATCTCATCCCCATAGAAAATCACTGGTATCTGTGAAGTATAAAAACACTATTGCAGAACAAGTGCTTCAAAGAAACATTTGTGACAACGGATGATAGCTTTTACCTACAGAAAAATGCACCATGTCATAAGGACCAAATCTCCAGGAACTGGTTTGGTAAACACGGGTTTCACGAACCCGGGGTACCCTAGTGATCCTTCTCTATTTTCGACCCTTTTTCTTGTCATCCCATTCTTCCTTTTCTTCTTTTCACGTCCAGATCACAGACAACAAATGTTTGGCGCAGTATAGCCGAAAACGGCTCTTGCGCAAAAAAACCCCCCACAATCATCATCATCATCACCAGGAACTGGTTGGCCGAATTTTAAGTCATTTCTTGGCTTTCGAATTCACCTGACTTGAATCCTGTAGAACACTTGTGGGTCTTCCTGGATAACAAAATTCGTTCCATCACGCTGCCACCTTGCAATGTGAGGAAATTGTAGGTTCAGTAATTAAGTGTTAGATACAACAGATATACCTCTACAGATACCTCAGATTACCTACCAGGGCCTTGTCGAGTGTTGGTGATTTTGAGGTCGAAATGTGGTTTTACTGCATATTAAACAGGTGGTCAAAATGCAATGCATATATAAATGTAATAACTTCAATAATTAAATTGTAAAAGCTCTTTCATTATTTAATGTTCAGTCCTTCAGGACAACCATGTAATTATTTTAATTGGTTACCCGCCTGCCGGGAACTTACGAAACTATCTCCATCCACCTCCTAAAATCCCGTTGTCCATAAATACCGAGATCTGGAAATCGCGCTGTCTTCTCATCTGCTCTCACCTCTCGGCAATCATGTTACCAGCCGGCTGCCGCGTGTTCTGTGTTTGTCTTTGTCTGTACCATGATGTTTGCTTCTTGTTATGTGTAATGCCGTCCCTACTTGATCTTTATGTGCTTCCAGATGTGAATAAACTGGATTATTGACTTACATGAGTGCCTCTTCGATAATACAGTACTCGACCACGTAACACAGGAAAATCACACCACCAGCCACGCCCTACCTTTGGTTTGCCATTGTTGAAATCAACCACTCGCTACGACATAGTATGCACCTTCTAAAAGTTTTCATATTACTTATATATAATGTCAAAATACAACCTTTATCATTTCCTTTTTAAATACTCGTACCTGTGGTACTTGTTCCCATAAATGCATTTTTTATTTCTTGAGAACTTTTCGATGGATTATCATCTGATCTATTTTATAATTTTAAAGAAAGTCCAAATGACCATTAAACTTATACATTCCGAACAAAATACGTGGATAGAAAAACCTACGTCTGTTTGTAATTTATCTCAAAGCATGATGAAAGTTTTCCTTTTGACTTACAGAGCCATTCAGCCACCGTTTGATTTACAGGATTACGCGATGCAAGGTTTATAAAAGATCCTCCAGAATTCTCGCTTTTGTGTAGACACCGAAATAAATACTCTAGTTTGCGCATTTCTCTTTTATCCCTTAGATAAGATGAAACTCAAATACTAGAAAAAGAAGTTTTTATTTTCCTTCTCGTGCTGGAAAACTCTTCTCCAACTTTTAGTGCTTTTTTTGCATCTACATTGCACTAGTTTTTGTTCAGTCATTTATTAAATTGTAATTCATAGATAACAAAAAATGTTTCGCTGCTATCTGCTGACAGAATAATGGGATAAACAAGATAAAATGAACACTCTCTGTCTCTCTCTTATTTTTAAATAACATTTTCAAAGCAAATTTATGACAAGAGTGTAGCTTTAGTTTTTTAAAGATATGTTATCGCTTTTTCCACTCTAAATGAAATTATTTTTTTGTTGCCATTTTGAATTTTAAACAGACTTTTGATATTTTGTCCATTTAAATAGAAACTCTTATTGAATTAAAAATGAACTTATTTATTTCTTTGACTGCATGATAAGCTCTTTTACAGATAAGCTTTCTTTTTCAAATATTACTTTCCTACACTTTATATAAAATATATACATTTTCTTTTGATAGAGCAAGTTTCGTTCAATGAATGAATACCATAATGTCATTTAAACCTGATTTATTTAAAACACTAGACGTTACCCAACCCGATTTCTGAGTATTTCGTGATGTTGTATGACTATATTGTCCTTAGGTTATTTTTATATCCATGGCCGTCTAAAGACACTGGGCAACTGGGCCCCTGTCCAGGGTTTCTGCCACAGTAAGGGTCTCGTCTCGTTCTCGACTCAGCCTTAACAAGATCATAATTCGAATAATTTCAAGGGTCACATGTTCTCTAAAAATCGGGGAATTTTGAACGATATGTCAACTGGCTACATGTGATAAGCGTCGTCCATTTATAAGCATAGGACTATCAGCATACATAATCATTACTAATTCAGTAAAGTGGCGGCTGTCGGTCGAACCGGTTTGTGGGATTGTAAGTCATGCACATTTATTTGTTTCGGGTTATTGTTTGTACGAGTATTTAACAACGTATGCTGTGTACTGTCTACTTTTAAAGGTCACACGTAGGATCTACATTTATGTAGGGGCCCAGGGACTCAAGAAGTCCAGACGTCCCTGGATATATATATGTCCTAGAATTAAGTTTTTCAATTATATTCTATAGTAAAATCACTTCGTAAAAATAAAAATCTATTTTGATAGTTATTTTTTTTTTACACATAGATGTAAATAAGTCTTTCGGTGGTTTTCCTTTGTTTCGAAAACAACTTCAATAGAATTAACATAAACATTCTTAATTTGAAGTTCATTTTAATCGCTGAACCTAAATGAAAGTTTAGTAATGATTAACTTCTTTTATAATTAAAATTATTTTTCACAACTTCGTAGCTTTTACTTACGCATTTTTCAAGTGCTCTAATGAATTTTAGGATCCTTCACTAGAAAAAAAAATTAGTTCTAATGGTCAAATGAAACAAAAAATTTACTTAGATTTGCTCAGGTACAAAAATATACATTTTATTTCTTGTTTAATAGATAAAACGAAATGTATTTCTGATTGCGTTATTTACATTTTGAGAATCTTATTTATAAACAATATATTTGAAATATATTATATAACAATAATATATATATATATATATATATATTTATATATTTCTTTGAAACAATATACTATTTTTATCGCCGCGCGCGCGCGCGCCGTTTGCTAATAAATGTTCATATTTGTTTTACCCCCATACGATTTAAATCATCAACTCTGCGGCTTCTTAGATTGACAAAAATTTCATTTGATTGTGATAGTGTGTATACATTAGTTCCAATCTTTCTTGGATCAAGTCCTACTTTTACCTTCAAAATATACACTGAAGAGTCAAAGCGTTATGAAAACCTACTCAATGTACGCGCCCCCTTTATGCATTCAAAACAGCTGCAGCTCGCCTTGGCATGGATACCACTTCTTTGTAAATAACTGGAGACAGGTTTTTCCAAATATCTAAGCAGTGGTTGATCAAAGTCGAAGTATTCCGACATGGTGGTTTTTGATCTCTGAACTGTCTATCTATGGAAGCCCCCATGTGCTCTATCAGATTAAGATCCGACGAGTTAGGTGACTAGGACATTGACTGGAACTCATCATTATGCCCTCCCATCCCCTCCTATGTAATTTGAGCCTTGTGGCATAGGGAGTTGTCCTGCTGGAAGATTCAATTTTCAGTTGGAAAGACAGACTCCATATAAGGGTGCAACTGATCCGTAATTACGTTCAGATATTCCGCAGCTTTCATGGTGTATTCTACCACAGCTAAGGGTCTCAGAGTCACCCATGAAAACGTTCTCAAAGCATAATACCACCATTACTAGGCTGTGTATAGTCTGCTGTACATGGGGAGAGTAATTCTTCACCTAGAAGACGGCCCACTTGACACGGCTATCAACGTGATGAATGAGAAGTAGTGATTCATCTGACCAGGCTTCTCTTTTCCTTACCCATAGTCCTGTCTTGATGTTTCCTAGCTCACTGTAGGCGTACTTGACAACGACACTTGGTCAACAGAGGCACATGGGTAGGATGTCTGCTGTGTAGTCCCATATCTAACAGTGTCCGCTAAACTGTATGTTCCGAAGCATTTGCACTTAGACCCACAATATATTGGGCTATCTGCCAAGCCACTGTCTGGCGCTGATTTTGCTTTACTGAGGGGGAAAGTCTCCACCATTCTTTTACTTTGATGACGCGTGGATGTCCGAAAGCTTGGCATCTACTGCTGGTTTCACCGTTATTTATCCACTTTGCACTGATACTCATAACCAACAGCAGACCGTGAGCAATCTAATAGTTCCGCAGTTTCAGAGATACTGGTTCCGACTCTTCGGGCCATTGCAATATACTCTCTATCGAATTTGTTTAGATCAGTAGCCTTTCCCAACCATCGCAAAATTAAGGGCAAGAATGCTTCCTTACTTTCTGCTGCAGCAGTTAAATACCATTTCCCCTCAATCACGTGCCTTCCACGCCATCCATCATTGAAAAATGTGAGAGTGCTCATAATGTTTTGCCTCTTCAGTGTATAACGAGGAATGTAAATAGATCCTCATACAAATGAGCTGCCTGTAAGTTCCTTTATTGGAATATAAAAGACATCCCACAGGAATTTCATACTTTAAGTGTGATTTGTCCCTTATTATTCATAAAATAAAAGCAAAAAAAATTTTTTTTTTTATAAAGCTGTGCAACATAATGAAAAGAATAGATGAGTTGCATATATTTATTCTTTTTACACATAACTCATGCTTGCATTCCTCAAAAATTTCATAAGTAATACTCTTTAAATCATTGATTGGTTACCCATATTATAAAACAGATAATTTCATGCACGAATTTAAATGCGCTATTATACGCTAATGTTTAAGCTATTTATTTCATTGAACGCTTCTGTCATAAACAAGTCTTCACAATTTACTTCAGCAAATGTATTTTATCTTTCTCCGATTTCTTCCCTGCTTTTAGTCACATATACTTTTGATACTCAGATTCAAGGATTAGCTTTATTTGTTCTTCTGCTATTTTAGTCTGATGCTTTGTTTTATTGTGTATGTAATGATCATATCCTCTGTTGCGAGGTTGAGTAATTCCTAAAACAATGTAAAACGATTTGCCTGATGGACTTGGTATAAATAGCAACTCATTTTCTTACTGTTCATTAAATCCATGATCTCTAATTCTTTCTGTGCTTCTTTCGCTTCTTTTCTTTTTAACTGTGAATGATAACAGAAATGTAAACAAAGCATAAAAAAAGCAAAAAACTATAGTGTTGATGTTGAAAAAATAAGACGAAGATCACAAGTAAAAAGTCCTATCACATGGAATATGAATTATCAACAAAACAAACCAGTACTATGGTGCAATGGCTA
The DNA here is from genome assembly GCA_019973955.1 of Trichonephila inaurata madagascariensis. Lineage (NCBI taxonomy): Eukaryota > Metazoa > Arthropoda > Arachnida > Araneae > Nephilidae > Trichonephila > Trichonephila inaurata. The sequence continues at coordinate 348,966 of BMAV01024057.1, read as the reverse complement.
AATGTGCAGCATTAAATCCAGTGGCGTAAAGGAGAATATTAGAGGCCCTTTGCAAATTCGAATTTTGAGATCCAAGCCGAAATGAGTATTTGGCGCCAGTCTGGCTTTGGGCATCCAAGAATCCTACCTCCATTCCATTCGCGATGCGTGTGTTGCGGGAGTGAGTGTACGTTACGCCACTGATTAAAACCATGCCAACGAACTAGAATTAAACTCAGAGCTTTCTGGTGTTATTTAAACTGCTGTTTGTAAAAAATGCAACACCATGAGGCAATCAAAAATAAACCACCAAAACGAAATATAATTATTTTTATTCCTTTTTCAATTATGTAGAGCATTATTTCTCAATAAATAAATAAAATAGTCAATATATGTAATCAAATATTACTAAGGGCACTGACTATGATAGCCACCGTAGTTTTAAAAAAGCGTATAAATGAATATATATATATATATATTGATGTTTAGTGTCAGTTGAATTAGAATGTACATATAAAATGGTTTTAAGAATATTATAACAATAAAATATCATTAAAATGCAATTTTTTTAGTGAAAAATGAAGGAAAAAATAACATATTTTCAAAACATCCTCCTTTTATGAAACAAAAAAAAAAATGATACTATAATAATAATATTTTTCCTGCATATAGCTAACGTTTCTGTACACAGGGGCTGATGTAAAATTTTTTAAATATATAATTCAGAAGTGGATTTATTCATAGTTTAATATATCAGAGTAAAGGAATTTTAACAACAACAAAAAAAATTGATTATTATTTTAATTGATAATAACTCTGAAAATAATGGGAGATTTTCAAAAATTCTAGTTTAGCCCCTGTATAGAAGTCCTAGTCTAGCAAACTATAATAATTATAGAAGAGCCTTTTCACTCAAAGCAGAATACTTTGAAAAAATGTCACTCGTTTAATTATACTAAAAAAAAAAACCTATTAAATAATATCTTCTTGTAATAATATTCTTAAAGCAATTTTATATCTATATTCTAATTCAACCGACACTAAATATCAAAACAAGTATCCGTTTATACGGTTTTCGAAAATTACAATTTCGAACGTAGTCAGTCATCTTAATACAAGGGTGTCAAATTCAAAGGCCAACTTGAGTCAAACAAACAAGATTTTACTTTAGGTGGGCCGCATAAAAGATCAATATTTACAGAAACGCAAGTTTATTTCGAATAATACATTATAGTAAACATAAATAAAAGATCAAGAAAACAATTTAATGTTTACTTCCTGACATTTGACATTTCTTTTCTGCTACTATATTTCCTATATCGGGAGGAATTTTGATATTTTATTATATATTATTGTGTGCCGATATACTGGCCGGGCCGCAAAAATGTTCGTTGTGGGTCGCATGTGGCACGCGGGCCGTGAGTTTGACACCCCTGTCTTAGTAGAAAGGATGACTACAAAATAATTCTTTTGATTTGGGGCGCAGAAATCGGTAAATCTAGCTCTGCATCTGCTTAAGTACTTTAAGACATTAATTAATTGCAGACTTAAAAAAAAAAATTATGTGCTAATTTTGCCTTTTAGAAATAATATATCAATTTTTGTACGACCTTGTATATCATCAGAAAATTCTTGTATATGTATTGACCGCAGCCTTGAGCATCAAAATTACTAATACCAACAACTCTCATTACGTTATTTTCCAGACGGTTTTCCAATAGAAGAGTTCCGCTTGAACGACAGCAGATACGATGCAATAGACAACCCCGATGGACTCCCCAATTCCGTTCTGTTCATCAGTGATGTCCAGTACGAAGACAACCGAGAGATCACCTGCATAGCTGATAATGTGGAAGGGTCAGACGAGACGAGAGCACAACTGGCCGTCAGAGGTAAGTCTTTATTTCTAGGAGGAAAAAGAAAAATACCCACACTCTAAATATCGGTTACTTGTAAATCAGATTAATGATAATCTTTGTATTCATCCGTGCCCGAGGACATATACGAAGGACAGTAGCTTGCTTTCTCGTTCCCTCCTTTTTTTAATCCGCAAGATTGATTCTCTGCAAGGCTTCCTTTGCTGTTTGTTTTTTCTTCCAGACATGGTCTGAAGTAATTTGTTGGAATATTTCTTGCGTGGAATTCGATGTTTATTGATTTGGTTTATGGAAATGTTTTCCTTTTGACAGCGATGTCTGGGAAAAGTAGAGGTTCCGACTTGAAGCTCGTAATGTTTTAAATAACTTATTTTCTTATACAATTTGTGTTAGCTGTATTACTGACGATGTCGTTCGAATTATATTGAATTTATTTATGCTGAATTTTTATTATTTATTTATTGCGAATATTGATTATATTTGTATTGAATAAATATAAAGGTCTCACAAACCACACATCTGTATAAACAATGCCTTCCACTTGTGCGGGAAACGTATTGATTTGTTGCAAACATTACATTACTAAATATTGCTTTATGGGCAATAAAATGAGTCTATATGTTATTAAAACTTCATTTTGGAAAGAAAAAAAGCAGTGACATGCTAGAACAGAAGTACTCAGCCTTTTTTCTGCTGGGCCGCATACATATGTCGGCTATTTCACGCGGGCCGCATACATATGTTCATATTTTACGCGGGCCGCAACATGAGGATAAATGGGGGAAGGGGGTAGGGAGAAATGCTTTAAGACCAAGATAACATTGGAAGTTTAAAATGTAGAAAATGGATCAAAATATTATAACTCCTGTGTTTCTTTTTTTTAATTATAATTTTTTATTCAATTTTTTTTATTTTTGTCACTAACGCTAAACTAGAAGCATTTAAGAAAAACTCCTTCACAATTTCTGTATCAGTAAATGATTTCATATGATTACCAATAATATAACAAACTTCATAGGATGTCTTTGTTACCACTGTGATATTACCACTGAGAAAACACTTTGTTGCTGTTGTAAAGATTATTCAAGAAAGTTATCACCTCCTGAAAGAGATATTCGAGGAAAAGTGTCATTGAATGATTCCTGTTTATTGGTATTTTTAATTACAGCTCTTTCGTGACAAATGAAACAATTACTGTTCCATGTTTGTTTTTTACTACAAATAGTCCACCTCCCAATCGTCCTGAAACGATTTATTTTCTTCGAATATTTTTCATTTGCAAGATATGAAAGATAGTTAAAAACTAGTTTCATCCATAAAATTGTCGCTACTCCCCTGTTGTCTGTTATGACTAACCGTAACCGTTCTAAATAGAAAAAGAATATCAGTTCTGGCCGCAGGTTGAGAATCGCTGCACTAGAATGTCTTCCATTTTTAAAACAAATACATTCTCAAGAAAGAAATATTTTATTGAAAATGATGAACAGTTTCAACAAAAAAATTAGTCAGGTAGTATAATTATTTAGACAATATTCTGAGATAGTAATATTCATAGACGTATGATTTCGAAAGAAAAAAAAAGTTATTAATATCTTAAAGAGTCCATTCGCATATTTTCTAACATTAATTTTAATCTCCTAAATAACTTTTCAAAAGATAAAAAAAAATCTTTTTAAACTTATTACTGCTTAGTTTACCTTTTGAAGTATTGCTGATTAATTTAAGAATTTTTGTCACATAATGTTTTCTTTTATTTTCGCTGCAAAAATATCCGGCAATATTCGGCATCGGTATTAAATGACTTAAAAGTAATATAAATGTTGTATGGTTTACATGAATTATGCTTTCGCAGCGTAATTATTTGTTTTTAAACTGCACTTTAAAGATTAATTTGATTGACGAAAATTACAAATAATAGTGTACAATATTCATTTTTAGGCAAAATCTTCTGTATTTATATAATCTGCTAATAATCTTCTGTATGTATATAATCTGTAATATTACTCGTATTTCAGTACGATAACGAGATGCATGCAGTGGCGTAACGTACACCCCCACATTGCGGGGGGGGCAGGGACTCTAGGGGGCCCAAAGCTCAACTGTCGCTAAGTACGTATTCGGGATCGAGGCTTAAAACTTGAGTTTGCGAGAGGGGGGAGGCTGATGTTCTCTGTTACGCCACTGGTTGCATGAAGTTGATTTCAATGTGAAGTAGATGTGTTAAATGATATTTTCGAAAGTAAAAAGCATTAAAAGCACGTAAAAGTTTCAAATTTTAAATTATTTATTGAATTCTTTTTTTTTTAGCATGTTTGATAGTAGAGTATGGATAACAAAATTTAGGAGGAAGAAAAAAAAAGAACGTCAAATACGATTGGTAAAGCCAAGTATAGTAAATTTTCCACAAGTACAGGGTGATTTTTTTTTAAAACTGACATTATTCAGAGACACATGTAGCTCGATCTAACAACCGCAATGGCACCAAACTTAGTATGAAGGTTAATAGGGGACATGGAAAGCAATGGGGAGGGGGAATTAGTTCTAAAACTCACCAATAGGCGTATTTTGGGGCTGCTGTCGCTTACCAAACTAAAAATTTACATAAAAAAAGGGTTGAACAATAGCGTAACGAAAGTGTTAGTATCCCACTGCAAAGTCTTGTTTTGGGCCCCAAACCGGATTTTACAAAGGAGAATCCTGGGCCCTTACCTGGAGAATTCATTCCCTGCAGAGAGATTCATCATGAAAAAAATCTATAGGTATCATCAATTTCAAAATATGCAAATGATGGGCAATGCCTGTGTAAAACAATGTGAAGCAAATTTTTAAATACCAATGGCGTAACGGAGAATATTAGTGTTCCTCTAGACCCCCCCCCCACCTAGGCATCGCAGGGTGCTCAGGATTCTAGGGGGCCCAACGCCTGACTGACTCCGAGCACATAACTTTTGTAAGATCCGGCTTGGGGTCCTAAACCTGACTTTGCAGGAAGGCCCTAACATTCTTCGTTACACCACTGCCTGGGTATGAAAGCAAATTCTTCTCTGTATGACAACCACACCGCCAGTAATTTGGGCTATAAGGCATATAGACAGCTCATAAAATTACAGGGTGTTTTTTTTTTAAAACTGACACTATTTAGAACTACCTGTAGCTCTCTTTAACAATCGAAATTGCACTTAATTTGGTAGAGAGACTAATAATGACACGGAAAACAAAATTCTGTGAGAAAAAAATTAGTTTTAAAAATTTCTGACATAGGGATTTATGGCACTGCTGTAGCTTATTAAATCAAACTCAAAACTCAAACAGTGGCGCAACGGCCCATGAGGGCCAGAGCCTACTGTGCCCATCCCAGTATACGTGACCATTCGGTGTTGAGGTGCATGAGCAGATGTCCTGGTCAGGTGGTCAGTCTGAAGCTAGACTCCCAGTGTTTTAAGTCCCCAAGCAAGCTCGGTATTCATTTATCAACCCACTGCAATTGGGATGAAAGGCTGAATCGATCTTGCCCAGCCCGGGAATAGAACTCGGACCTGTGCTGTGGAAGTGCGATACGCTACCGCTCGACCACCGGGCTCTATGAAATCGAAAATTTACATTAAAAACGGCAACTGATTTCACATGTAACAACCAAGCCAATGAATTGGACTATAAAATATGCTGGCAACTCGAAGAAATAGTATTCGCAGCTGAAGTGAGCCAGTTCCAGTGAATATGCAACTCTCATTACCAGAACGCACATTTTTGGTAAATATGTATTATCTTAATCTGTGCAATGCATCCACAGCTCTTCGTGAGATTAGAACCCGACAGAAACAACGTAAGGGATCTTTATTGCATACTGCTTTGATGGCAATGATTAAGAAGATCGAGGAAACAAGGTCACCTAAAATTCGAGCTGGCTAAGGACGGAAACATGTGTCAGAAGATTTGATAACAGGTGTGGCAATTGCAATCATCTATGGATTACAAGAAACCATTGCTGGTAGTAGCAACGCCCGGAGTCTAGCGTAACAATCAATTCCTATGAACTTTTCTACGGTATGGAAAAGTTTTGCGGCGAGTTCTCCTCTACTATCCATACAAAAACAGCCGTTTCCATGAACTCAAACACAGTGCTTATGATAAACCATTGACATTTGCTCTGCCGCTTTTGGCCAGGATGGAAGTTGATGATTATTTTCCGTGGCAAATTTTATAGAGAGATTAGGCCCCTTTTTATCTGGATGATTCTAACACACAAAATTTCAACAAGAAATCTGTTAACACACGAATTGCCTCTAAACAACCTCACGCAGTGCAAGAAACTTCCATGCACTCACCAAAAGTCACCGTTTCATGCGACTTCACAGCCATTCATCGTTCACCTCTTTTGAGACTGTCACTCCTGCAGGACCAGTAACGTGTACCGTTAATGCATAAAAATACCACAACATGCTGACTAATTTTGTCATTCCACAACTTCAACAAAGAAAATATCTCAATCATAACTTTCACGCAGGATGATTCACAGCACACACGGTGTTAAGGTATAGAAGCTGTTGCGTCGCGACTGAAAAAGTCATCAGTCGCATGCATCAGTTTACAGTTGTATGGCTACCTTGTTCTCCTGATCTAATTCCATGTGACTTTTAGCTTTGAGATTACTTAAAGTCAAAAGTTTATATTGGTGGGGTTGCAAACTTAAGTGTTTGAAAGGACAACATATCACAGGATTCCGAAATATTCTTTGTGACATGTTGCATATGACCATAGAGAACGTTGTGTACAGAATGTGCGATGTGGTTTCTGAGAATGGTAAACACATTGAGCGTAATAAATAAAGCATGACATAGCCCTAAAATTTTTCCATGTATTAATTTTTCTTTTTATTGTAACACATTTTAGATTGTACAACGCCATAAATAACCCTATCGGTGATTTTTAGAGCTAATGTTTATTTTATTTATTTAAGAATTCCGCTTCCCATGAGATCATTAGTATGTATAACAAATTTGGTGCAATTTCGATTTTTAGATCGAGCTACAGGTTGCTCTGTGAATAATGTTAGTTTTAAAAAATAAACCTTGTACTTTTTCAGAGCTTTCTACATGTTTTATAGCCAATTTACTGGCGTGGTTGTCGCATGTGAAATGAGTTGCTTTCATACCCGTTTCGATTTATTGAGCTACCGAAGCGTCATTAATACCCCTATAGGAAATTTTTAAAACTAAATCCCCCTTCCCTACACTGAATCCTTTTCCTTGTTATCATTAGTCTCTACAAAATTTGGCGTAATTTCGATCTTTAGAGCGAGCTACAGGTAGCTCTGAATAGTGTCAGTTTGAAAAAAAAAAAATACCCTGTATTTTTCTAAGCTGTATTCATGTTTTACGGCCCAAATTACTGGCATGAAGAATTTGCTTTCATGCCCGTTTTTTTATGTATATTTTCTGTTTGGTAAGCGACTGCAGCTTCATTAATACACCTGTCTGGTTTTTTTGGAACTAAATTTCTTTTCCACAGAACCTTTCTTCTCATGTCAGCATTAGTCTGAATACCAAGTTTGGCGCAACTGCGGTATTTAGATCGAGCTACAAGTGATTCTGAATAATGTGAGTTTTAAAAAAAAAACTCTATTTATAATACTTTTGTACATTTTTTTAAAAATTAAGTAGAAAGAAAAAAAAATCCTAAGCATATTGATAAAATATTCAGAAAAAACCCCTATAAATAACAAATACACAAAAAGTTACAGTTTTACACATACCATTGCATTGTTATGTGTTGTTGCGTAATAAATGAAAAGTAGAAGCCATACAATATAGAATACGAACTTCGTTATATAATTCAAAACAGAATCAAATTCTTTTTTTCCGCTAGCGAGTTCCGTTACAAACAAACTAAACCATAGGTTCCCAACCTTTTTTCGAACTGGTGCCCCCCTTTTCTAGTGAATATTTCGATACCGCCCCCCTCCCACTCCAGAGAAATAAGAGCGTACGTAATATATGATGAAAACACGAGTAAAATTTAAAAAAAAAATTCTATTACTATACAATAGAACATATTTTTTTTATTTAGTTTTTTTCTAAAACCCCCAATTTTTTTTACTTACAAATCTGAAATAGCTATTGCCTCGAATATACAATTTTAAATACATACAATCAACTTAAGGTAACCAGTATTAAAGTTTACTTTTGTTAGTACATAATCAGCGTGTTTTTTTTAGTCTTTTTAGGACTATATTGGGTTAATCTGACCATTCCCCTCCATACCATCTCAACCCCCAACTTAGGGTCTTTTACTGCCCCCTGAAAGCCTCAAACGCCTACAAGGGGGCATTATTACCCACGTTGAGAACCTATGAACTAAACGACTTGTTTCGGACCGAATCTAATATTAAATTGCATCATGAATAAATATCAGCAGACGATAAATAAAAATTAAATCAGGAGGCTTGATCAATAGCGTTGTATCAATATTCTACATATGCATATATGATTCACAAAATTTAGAATATTAGTATGTAATCATTTTAATGTGATTGTAGATTTTTCACGAAGAATAAAAATTGCGTCCGTGCTACCTTTTGTAATCTCGATTAGTTTATTCGAACCCGAGATATTTACCTTACTCGTAAAAAGTTCTTTAGTTTCCATTCTTTATAAGCCAGTTTCAGTTCTACGTTTGTTTCCTTTAAATCCGGTTTAATATTCGAATTGATGGTAAGATTTACTAAAAATTGCGGGAATAACGGACTTGATTCATAAAACCAAGGCGCTATTCACTGAAATTGCTGTATATTGCAAAACATATGTAACTGGGATTCAGGGCATTTTTGTTGTGTGAATTTCACTTCAAGTAGTTTTGGTGAATGTGTGCATATATTAATCCCTAATCTTATTTCATACATTTTTGCATTTCTGTTTAACGAATAATAGTTTTTCTGTTATATAATCTTTTATTATTAGTCATTTTTTATAAGAAAATAGAGATTAAAATCAAAATTTTTTAATGTGTTTAAATTTGAGTGTTTTGAACGTTTTGTTTAAAAATTTTTGCGTTTTATTTGTGTCGGAGTAGAATTTTTAGAACGTTATATATCGCAGTATTAATAATCTTTAACTCTTTGATTGTTTTCACAATACTTCCGTATACCATATTTTGAATAAATTATGATGCTTTACTCACCTGAATCATTTTTACATTAGCATAAATAAACAAACAAACAAACAAAAAACGAACATTCATAGCTAATGATTCATACAACTGTTGTATTTCAAATGCAACTCCCCCCCCACACACACACTCACACAATTAAAAGTAACCTTTTCTAAACCAAATGCGACATTTTGTAAGTAAACTTCAATTTTTTGAATATCGAATTTCCATTGTTTACAAACTAGTTTTCTTATCGCTTGCCACACCTGAAACTTAATGAAATTACTGAAAACGTATAAAAAGGCTCTCAAAATTAGTTAAATCATTTTCTAAGCAAGTTACGATCTCATGAAAAAATTTGTGCATGAGATTGTCTTTTTGCTTATGTAAAACAGCAAATCTAAATGATGTTACATTTATTTTTCAAACGTAAAAAAAATATTTTTTCATAGTTTATTTTTAAGAAATCTTGGAAAGGAAAATGTCGGAGTAGTTGAAGTCTATTTCAAATTTAATATGAGTATCAAACACCCTTCTATATATTGACTGAAATATTATAAAAATTCCAATTAATATTCTGCATCCTACCCACCACCACAACATTTTGTTTTTCGATTGAAAAAAAAAAGTAAAAGACTGTTCAATAAAGACTGAAGGCAAGCTTTTGGAAACAGTTGCATTGTAATGTGAAAGTAATACTCAACTGCAATCTGTGGGGGGGGGGATGGCAATATTAAAATTGCTATTTTTTCAATTCCTACTATTAGTTCACAATCTCCCTAGATTTTATTCAAATTTTCAATAGTTAATAAAGTACACTTTAAAGCGCTCAATTGAGCTGAAATTTTATATACACGGTTGTTTTGAGGGACAATACGATAATTAAATTATAACTAAGTAAAATTAATTGACTAAAACTAATTATTTAAAGAATTACAGATACAGTCACGTTGGTTTCATTTTTGACGGCGTGGGTCAAAGCTTTTAAAGATTTTTTTCCTCACGTTTTAAAACTTTCAGTTCAACTGAAATTTTATATACACGATTGTTTTGGATGACAATACGATACTTTAACGATAATTAATAAAAATTAATTGCCGCTTAATATTGTGATTCTGTCATATGTATATACATATTTATATTAATTGTAATTATTTGATAAAAAGTAATTAAAATAAAATTTTTGTTTGTTGACCTAAGTAGGGATTGACTTAACATTTTTTTTATATTACTAGTTTTAATTTTATTAAATAAGTGGTAAATTATGCAATGAAACTTACCGACGAAAATCAGTGTAATCATGCATCGAGGATGTAATCAAATAGTACAGCTGAGAGGAAATTCAAAGTAGGATTACAAAGAGAAAACATTTATTGGCGGCGTTTTACGTTAAAACAATTACGAACTTTTCGTTTCAAAATTTTCTAAAAATCACAAGGCGAGTTTCTTACCGGCAAACATCGCGTTTTCGTTAAGAAATTGCTTTTCCAAGCCATTACCAACTGACAAGGACAACCTTCAGCAGACGTATTCTACATGCAGATGTTTTCCAATTTTAGTTCTTTTCTCCTGAAAGAATGTGCTACGATAAAAATTCGGCAACGCGTGACCGATTGCTGTTTTCTCTACATTTTAGCGATGCCTTAAGAGCACACGACCTTAGGAATAAGAAACCTGAGAAGTTAATTGAATGTTAAATTGCATCATGATGTTTTCTTCCCCGCACTGATGCATTTTGAAGAAAAATGGTAATGGAAATATATATTAGTCACGAATTCAAATGAAATATCCCACATTTAAAATTACAGCTAACAGTTATAGTGTAAATAAACTTTGGCAATGCACTGATCCAGTAGGAGTTCAATCCCGCGAAATCATTTTTTGTTCGATTTTTCCTGTTGCTGTCCGTCATATTTTGCTTGACAAGTCTGTTTTTAATCACCGCTGCTTTTTTTTTTAGTTTTCCTGTAAAACATCTGCATGATTTACTGAGAATTTTTCTCTAGCAGCAAATGATTGGATTTTTCGTGCTGTTCCTAAGCCTTATTTTTGAACCATTTTTTAATTTTCTATTTTTACACCGGCATAATTAGGTGGGAAACAAATTGCCTCTCAAAATTTAATGCTTTTTTTTGTATGTGCATTTTAGCACACATACACACATTGTATGTTAGCATTTTAATTCTTGATTTATTGTTATTGCATTTCGCTGTTTATTTTATTGTTTACCTTTAGCTTTATCATGTTTTTTTTTTCAATTACAAAGTATTTTTATGTTGTCTTTTAACTATTGACGTAGCTGCTCTTAAGTGTGAGCCATGTATCAAAATTCTTTCGGGGCTCTTTTTTTGGAGGGTCCCTTAGCATTTTGCAATTTTTTACTTACTCATTTTCGGCCGCTGTAGTTTGGAGGCCCGTATCATTGATATGGCTGATATGGAGGTAGCTACGCCCCTGCTTTTAATACTATTGTCTAACCTTTTCTTTTTATGAGTTATTAATTTCTTTTTTCTGTAGGTGTGGCGTAATTTTCTAGGTTTCAAGATTTTTTTTTGTGTGTTTTTTAGTATTTGTTAGGTTCAAAATATCCGAATTAATTTATTTTTTCCCTCATTATAATCAAACTAAAATTCGATATCCTCTGTAAGTCGTGAATTATCTCATTAGACCAAGGATTCTTCAAGGACCACAAAAATTCGGAAGCTTAAATGAGGAAAAAACTCTTGTTAGAACTTTACTTTTTACGACAGGTAATGATATAAGTTCTTATATGGCTGTCATCAATTCAAAAGGGGCGGAGGAGCAACATCATGTTAATGTATGCCTTAGGACTCTCCGAGTCCATACTACTGGGTGTCCGGATACTTTTGGTCAGATAGTGTACCAGTGCCAGTTTATCCATTGGGTGCTTGGGGTGGGTGTCCAAGGGTCCGGATAAGTTGGACTTAACCAGATTTTCTGGCTATAAATTTCAGTCCATCAGTGTCAAGGGGGCCTGTAGATCTTCTGCGCCCAGGGCCCGAAATGATCTTAAATCGGCACTGTAGTGCACATGTACCGTATTTAATCGAATCTAAGCCGCACTTTTCCCCCTAATATTAATGCTACTGAAAATCGGGTGCTTAGAATCGAAGGCAGAATAATTCGTTGGATTGGGGAGAAACGAACACGACATTGATGGTTAGAGCAATTACAGGTCCATGCAGGGACGTCTTAAGACTCTTTAAGGCCTTGGGACCAGAAAAGATTTTTTGAGGCTCTGGGCCCCTTTGCAAAAGTAGGCCCTACTAGATATCTTTAAAAGTAGACAGTATCAGTACATTGTCAAATACTTGTTCAAACGGTAATTTGAAACAAATGAATGTGCATGACTCATAATCTCAAAAACCTAGACACAAACCGGCTCGGCCGATGGCCGCATTTCAATTAAAGGAGTTGAATGATTGTTTGTGGTATTAGGCCATAGGTATTATAGTCTTAACATTTTTGTCAGTTGACATGCAGTTTGAAATTCCCTGTTTTTCGGAGAATATGTACGGGAATAACATTTGCCCATTAAAATAATCCGGATCATGTTCTTATTAAAACAGAGTTGAGAACGGAACGAGGCCCCTACAGAGGCGAGGCCCTGAGCCTGGGCTCAGTTGGCCCATGCCTTAAGACATCCCTGGATCCATATATTATTTAAACGTTTTAATACTGGTAAATTAAATTAATTATTAACCTTTTATTAGTTCTGATTTTAATTTCGTTAATATCAGATATCGATAAACCTTTTCGTTCTATTTTTTAATTTTTTTCACAAAAACTTGTTAATAATTTGGGGTGCGGTTTAGATTCGAATAAATACGGTATATGAAAAAGAGTAAATTGATTTGTCCATAATCTCTGAAGCTTTTAGTTTTTCAGATGATTCATTTACATACCTGGAGTGCATTTACAAATAAGAATACTATCAAGTTTCATATTTTTGAACTCTTTGAAAGAAGGATGTGCAATAAAATTCAAATTATAAGCCCCTCCTCTTGAATATCTCATTTCCTTTTCGGTTTAATTTGAATACTCCTATGTATATTTGATTTATGCGCAAAGCTTCTCTAGAAGGCATTATAGGAACTAGTCAAAACTGTAGATCATTTTGCCGCAAGGCGTTACCAGGATTCACCACGAGGAGGTAGATCTACATTGCACCCCTATCCCTGCACTCTGTGATTTTCAGGAGGACATGGATGCTGCCCACATTCGCCGCTGCCCAGCCCTAAAGGGCTCCTCTTTGTGTGACCTTTATTGGCAAACTAGGAACTTATTTGATTCATAGACTTTTCTCACCATTTTTATTTTATTTCCCCCCTTACTTTGTTTATTTTGTCTGTTTTTGTTTTTGCTCTAGCCCTTTGTGGTGTAGTGGTCTTCTGTAACCCTGGCCATTGGAAATAAAAAAAAATTGATTTATAGATTGCTCCACTTATGAATATTTACTTAACTTCAACTAAATTGAGCTTAAATATCAACCTCAGTTCAACCCATTATCTAAATTTTCTTAGATTTTAGTTGTAAGATGGGAATGGGATATATATGAAAAATACGTTAAGAGCATTTTTCAAAAAATCAATTTGCTTTTATTTTCTATTGTAACCCCTTTCCATTGGCGTTGTTAGTCTTGAGTGGGCCCTGTATCAAAATTCCTTGGTGGCTCTTTTTAGGGACCCTTAACACTTAACTATTTTTCACTTAAGCATGTTGAGGCCCCTGTACCGTGGATGCCCCGTATCATTGCTACTGCTGATACAGCGGTAGCTACGTCCCTGCTCCTTTCCTTGTGTATTTTTAGAGTCAAACATCCTGTTTAAACTGCATCATAAACTGTTGGGAAACAGCAGCATTTCGAGGGTGAGAGTTTTCATAAATGAGGAAAATTACAGAAAACAAAAGAACAGGAATGCAGACTCCTGGAGTTGTCCCTTATTCATGAAAATTTCCTCACGGTGCTGCAATAATCCAACAGCTTCTGAAGCCTTTTTACTTTTAAAAACTCGACAGTACATGTGATGTGCTGCAATTTTTTTGCTCATTTACCTCAGCTCTGGTACAACTGCTGTACCAATTGACCGGGACTTCTTAAGGCATGGGACA
>BMAV01024057.1:303260-317345 GCA_019973955.1 Trichonephila inaurata madagascariensis | reverse complement strand
ATGTTTTATTCATTATGTATTAAACCTAATTCTACTGTATATTTGAGGAAATAAATTCATTATTAGTGCTTTTATTTTTACAAAGTGTTTAAGTTATTTGCTATATGGAAATAACCTTTCTTTTTATATTCTAAAAACTAGCATTAATTGATGGCAAATAACAATAAATTTCTAATGTTGCAGCAGTTGAATGAAATTAGATGCAAAATTATTTCTTACCAGGTATTTCCTTTCAGTTTTTCCATAGAAATTCTTCAAGATTATATAAGTATTTTTATTTTGAATTTTACTGTCAGTAGAATTAAAAAAAATAATACCTTTGTAAAATTTAAGCGATACAGTACTAAAAATAAATAATAAAACAGAAAAATTGGATTTTTTTACTAAAAATCAAATGCATAAGTATATAATGGAAACATTTACAGGACTCAAGAACTGAATTTTTTGGTTTTCGATGTTTGTTGTTGCCACGATAGCTAAGTGACCATAATCACAAACTTATGACTGTTTCCATCAAATCCTAGTGCCATTAAAGACCTTTGTGTAGAAGGGCTAGTGCACATTAAATATGGCAAGGTTTAAAGTCCTGTTGGTGTGGTGTTGAAGTTTGGAGAGTTGGGTGTAAGCTCAGATGTTGTCCTCTTCACTTGATTGAAGTTCATATTTTTAATGATCATCACCAATAACACTATAATATTAACAAGCCCTCAATTATGTTATTGAAATAATATTTAAAAAGTTCAAAACTCTTTATTTGGAACATTATAATTCTAGAAAGTACAAATAAAATGTTTATATTGTCAAAATTTAAAACAATTAAAATTATTTTTTTTTATAGTGTATTCATTATTGTGAATATTTGGCTTGAGTGAATTTATAAATACATGTAATCTTGAGAATCTCTATTTTCTATAATATATTGTAAAAGTTTAAACTGTTCTGTAATTTCGTTTTAACTAAGCTTTGCTTGAGACGTGACAGTCTTGGACTGATGCAACTTTCAGTGTCCCCAGTACTTAACTTTTGCAGCAATTAAAAAAAAATTCCCTTTTTTACTAATGAATGTATTTAAGCTCAAATAGTTTTTTTTTACATCTTTTGAAAGATTTGTATTTTTGTTCAAAGTTGACTGAAGAATGTACTAAGTATTTCATAGATTTTAATTTAATACACTACTGGCAAGACTGCATTCATTGATTTTAAATAAATCTATTGCCAAATAGTTTAAAAGATTTGGATCACATTTTGCCTTTAAAAATTGTGCTTGGTTAACAGACATCATTGAATGTGATTTAAAAAAATCTCTCTTAAAATTAAAAATAGGTTGAAAAAAGTGTTCAAATTATCTCAGTAATTTTCAAAAATGATTTTCCTTCTGTGGCAATATTTCCTTCTATGTCAAAGTTATGAAACT
Source organism: Trichonephila inaurata madagascariensis (assembly GCA_019973955.1). NCBI lineage: Eukaryota > Metazoa > Arthropoda > Arachnida > Araneae > Nephilidae > Trichonephila > Trichonephila inaurata. The sequence goes on along the minus strand of BMAV01024057.1, from coordinate 315,931 downwards.
AAATTATGAAAACTTTATTAATGATTTTTTATAAAATATGAAGAAAAAAATATATATATAGAACTAAAATTTTGCAATGTTCAAATATTTACAAACTATTATTTTTTTGTATCTTGTTCCTTGAATTTTTTTATTAGACTCTTTGTGACAATTTGGCTACAAATTAATCCTAAATACGAAAAAAAAATTATAAAGACTGCATTTTTTATTTAAAATCATGAAGTATATATATTTTACTTGATACTTCATGTATATATTGCATATTAGAATCTTAACATAAGTTATTTTCAAATCTACCGTGTTATTTTCTACCGCGTTTCAGAGTGGCAGGGGGAAACGTCCCTCCTTTCCATTTTAGGGGTGTGTATGTACGACTGAAGCGGAAAAAAGCCAAATGAGCGTTACATTCCTGAGAACAACTTTCATTCAAGTTCACTCTCTGGCAAATTGCGCCAATAGCAGTTATCACTTCAAAAATATTATGTACAATATATATATATATATATTTTGGTGCGATGTAATGTACTTAAAAAAAAATTATATCTTATAGAGAAGCATGTTTTCCTTTCTTTCTTTTTTTTGTTTGTTTTTGATGCACAATAAAATAATAAAAAAAGTATTAAAAAATTGTCTGTACTGCAAATATTTATTTAGGAACAAGGTTATATTTTGACAAAATTGCCATAAAAATTCTAACATTTGTTGTATTGGTGGATGAGCTTTCCACTACCTTTAAAGAATGCAAAATTCCTCTTTGTTTTCTAAAGCTTTCCCTTATTCATGGCATTGCTCATCCTTACATTATTGTAGCAATTTGAGGGCCCTCACTTTATTGTAGTAAACCCAACAGTTTCTGTATCAATTTGAATGTGACCGACATGTTTTATCACCCTTTGTAATGCCCTTGATTTAGTGATGTGATTTTCATTTTCTCCCTGGACTGAGGAATACTGATTTTATTAATCCCTTAGTCCTCGTGATGATTATGTCAATGTAATCATGCTTCTGTATAACTTTTGGTAACTCTTTCATAATTTTTTAAACCTTTTTATATTAGAGGTTGAAGCAAAGAATATCCCCCATATAAGTGACTTGTTTGTAAATTTAACAATATCTTTGCAACACATTTAGAATTATTCAGTTAGACTTATTAAACTGTTTTAGTTAGATTAAGTTTGTCATTTTTTTTAAGGCATATAATTTTTACCATTGAGATACGATACGGAACTTTACATGAATTTTTTTTTATTTGTTTGGATGCTAATTGATATTTTAATTCTTCTAGCAAAAGTGTAGCTGATCAAGATGAAAAGAACCGTGATGTTCGTCATCGTAAATAGCCAAAATTCAATTGAAGTTATTTGGAAGATTTTTTTTTAGTTTTGTGAAATTTTATTTTGTTCATGCTTTCTTTATATTGTAGCTGTCATTTTATTTTTGTAATGCATAAACAATTTCTTAAGTTATTCAAAATTTTATTTCTATTTTAGATGTATATGAGAACATTATTAAACTTTTATCTATAAAATTTGTCAACCAATGCTTCAGAATATTCAAATTATCATATAAGATTATAGAATTCACTAATATGTAAGGAAGCATTTTAAATTTAAATGTTTCATCAACTACATAGTAATGAATTTAAACATTGTTGCATATTTTTGAGGTTTTTTAAAAAATGTCCTTGTTATGTGTAAATATTGTATTAAAATAATTTTTATTGAGCTTATTGCTATGTCTTTCTTTGTGCATGAGAAAAATTGTCATTATGTTAGAAATTGCAATATATGTGTATGAAAATGTACCTTTTCAATATGGAAAGTATTCATTTGTGAATTGATTTATTTTATGTTTTTCTTTCTTTTGAATTTTATTTCCCTTAGTTATTAATATTTTGCAACTAATTAATTGTCTGACATTATTAAAATATAAAATATCATATTTTGATATTAAAATTGCATTTTTTTTTATGTATCAGTGATTTAATGCATGTGTATGCAACCATTTAAATATGTGCATGAAAGATGTTGGATGTTTACAATGTTCAAGTTTATAGAAATGCTATAATGAAATTAAATATTTAAATTTTAATATCAATTTGCATAAATGCTTGTATTGAAGTCATAATTTTAAACTTTTTTCTTTTAATATATATCACTTTTTGTTAACATCTCCCTCCCCTCCCACATGTATGAATCTCTGTTTTAATGGAAACATTTTATCAAATATAAATGGTGAAAATATCCTGTCCAAAGTTAAGCTACGGATTAAGTGTGGCTATTGAAGAAAGAGTGAGAGAATGAAAAACATTTAACATATTGTATGACTTGTGCAATGTATTTATTTCAATATTTGTGAATTAATTTTATCATTTGAAACTGATTTTTTTGCCCCCAATTTGTTCATTTAAAATTTTCTGTCCTTGGCTAAATTTTCACGACCTACTGGGTTAAAATAAGCATCGCCTTTTTTTCTCCTCATTTTTCTTGTTTTGATGAAACTGATTTGTTTCTAACTATGTATCTCATATATAAGAAAAATATCTGCATGTTTAAAAAAGTAATTTTAATTAGTTTTAATTTGCTATGAGTGAAAATGATTGGAACATGGTTTGGATGTAAAGGTTCCATTCATTTTTATAACTTTGCAAGAAGTGTCAAATTTTGTCTAGGAATGTAATCATATCTGTAAAAGTTTTAAAGTAAGATTAGTATTATTGAACAGTGATAGCAATATAGCCAAATATAAGAATCAGCTTAGATTTTAGGTTGTAGATGTATTTGCTTTAAAGGTGCTTATTAAAGTCAGCGTTTGAGATTTCACACCAAAGGTTCTTGGAAGATACTTGAGAAGAGTAGAGTTTTACCCATATCTCTTCCCTTTTTCTTCTCTTTTTACTGCCTTTTAAATTTTAATAAAAGGTCTTTGAAAAATAAATGCAATATTGCCTTAAACTCTTTATATTATACTTAATTATTTCTTTGTTTAAAATATTGCTGCAAATGGCAGGTTTTTTTAGATGTACCAGTTACAAAGTTTGTAAAGAATTCCAATCTTTTTTTATTGATGGGTGTTTTCAGATATGAATTGTTAAAATTATTTCAATAAATAGAAAAATTTCTATTGTCTTGTCTTGTATCATTTCTTTTGTTAATGTCTATTTTTTCTAAGTATAATAATTATCTATAATATATACCTTAATTAATATCTTATAACTCAATATTTCCCTAATTAATATCTTATATCTAATATAAATTTTTAATATTCTGATGAAGAAAAATGTTAAGTGTCATTGAATTTTTCTTTTCAATTTTGTTTTGAATAATTGTATGATTTGTCAGTACATGCATGTTAGCTGCTTTATCATTAAATTGGAAAATATTTTGAAGAATTTAGAGGCTAGTTTACTTATATAAATAATTGAATGTAGATTACATTTCTTTACTAATTATTTTAAGAAAGCTAAATATTTAATGAAACTCTGAACAATTTCATTATTAAAGCAGTCTGAACTCCCAAATGATTAAAATAGTGACTGGTTAATCTTCATTTTGAAGACTCGTCATGCATATTAGTGTCTTTGACCCAAGACCCATTGAAGGCATTTTAGTGGCCCTTCATTTTAATACGAGGCAATTTCAGGAAAAATTGCCTTGTCTGCTTTTTGTTTTAAAAAGTGCCATTTTTTTCTATTCTTAATATTTAAAACATTTTATTGATATGTTTATTTGAGAAAAATTTCCCCAAAAGACGAATTTTCAAAAATTTTATTGTATCTTAAATAATTTTAAGTAAAAAAAATCTGACTGCGTAGAATCTTAGTTTCAGAAGAAAAGGTGGATTTTTATCTTAACCAGCAAAGTATTTTAATTCGACTTCCATTTAACATTTTTGAAAGTGATATATATATATACAAATCTGTAACAGTATCTCTTCCCTAAGTATCAGTTGTAGTCTTGTAAAACAAACCTCCCTTTTTTATTTAAATTCCCTGAGTACATTATTTTTCTTTTTGGGACAAATGTGTGGATCATTGTAAATTTAATTACCATAAAATCTGCCATATAACATGCACTTATACTTTAGAGCTGCAATTTTTAATTTTTATGTATATTCGAAGTCATGTGCTCGGAAGTATTCTCCCAGAGTTTTGAAGAAATAGTATACTTCTAGAAATACAGCCCTTCAAGTTCATAAGAAATGTTACTTCCTTTAAATAAACAGCATTTTGATATATGTAGAAGTCTAATTTTTGTTCTATGCTCTTTTCTTCATTTTTGAACCTCTCATTTTTATACCTGAGGTATAACCCAGACACCCATGAATTCCGATCTTATTTTTTGTGTTAAAAGGGCGTGTTAAACGCTGGATTTAACAGCATATGACCCTCGAGTGTTAAAGGTTGAAGACCCCTAATGCAGTGCTTCTCAGACTTTGAATACTGGCGCCCCCTTTTCAATCATAATTTTTATTGCGACGACCTTATACAATAATAATGTATTGAATGCAATAATAATGCACTTTGATGCCAAAGCTACAAAACTATCTTAATTATAAACTGTACAAATTAATAAGATAAGTATATTAAATTTTATATATGTAACTTTTAAGTAATATATATATATTTTTTCCCCTCGAATTTTTAAATTGGAACAGATTGTAAAATGTGGTAGCTACTTTCAAGACAAAATATAGATCTCAGCTAAATATATAGAAAATGCATTCAGAGTGTCAATTTCTTATCGTAAGCCTTCATTTGAAAAACTCCTCTGCAAGACAAGCCCACGGAAGTCGCTAATACTTATTAAACTTGCTCTTAATTTAGTATTAATAAATTATAAAAAAAACACCTTGTACAGCACTGATACATTAAAAGTATACTGTCTGAAGTACCCGCTCTTCGCACGAGTTCAATTTTTAAAAAACTAAAACATACTTGATAAATAGCTGAATTATCAGGAGAGTAAACCCAAATGCGCGACAATGTTTACGAAAATGTAAAATATTTTAAAATGAATGCTCATATTATATAATTAGTTTTAAGCAAACGGTAATTTTAAGCCTCATAGAATTAGCATTTAGAACTAATGTTAAACAATGAAAAATAATATAAAATTCCAATGAAGAATAGTAGTGTTATTTTTAATATTTAAAGCTTAGCGTTAATGGTCATGCGGGATGATTGAGTCACCACAATCCTTTTTTAATTTTTATAATTTATTGTACACGATACAAATCGTGATTCCGGTGAATAATTTAAGAGAAAGTAAACTTATACCTACTTTCAAGAACTTTTCAATTTTTCTTTGGTAACAAGTAAACAGTTTTTCCAGAATTAACGATTTTGTGATCTGTGTCCCGCGCGACCACTTCCGGGTTAAAAGTGTATTCATTATGATAATATTTATGTTACTGCTAAAAAAATTGTGTAAAACGTTTTTCATTATGCCTTATATGTTTGATAATACTCATAAAAAAATAAGTCTTGGCCACGTAATCCTTCAAAGTCCGTGGTTTTCCAAATATCATAAAACTCTATTGCATGGAAAAAAGCGCAACAGAGAAATACATTACTTACAGCTTCCCTAAATGAGAAACAAACGCATAAGAGAGGGGTCATAACTAACTGTACCAATAACTTATAATGTCAAACAGATTAACAGCAAAAACAGATTACAGCTATAATGTGCAGTATTTCAAAAATAATCAGTGATGAATTTTTTATGTTCCTAAATTTTTTCGACTCTGGGTCTGGGATTTGTTTTTTCTCTGAAAGAGTAGTAAAAATCACTCATCATGAGATTACAGCAAATCAAATAAAAGTTTTTTTATTTGGTTTTTTTGGATCACTAAGATAGTTAATTAGGTATTGAAGTTTTTATTTTTGAGAGAGAGAGATGACATATATATATATCGCCTATAAATTATATCAGAGTAAAAGTGCATTTTTTATTATGTCTGAAAGTATTTTGTTTTGATTCATTCTAGTAAATTAATTAATTTTTAAATATTTAATTTTCGATATGCTAGCGCCCCCCTAGGAGGGCGCGCCCCACACTTTGAGAAACACTGCCCTAATGTATATGATTTGTGATGATGCTGTTGTGTAGTTCCAGATGTCTTTTGTTTCACTATTTGTAGCCATACCCTCATTGTTTTCCAATGTTCTGCATATTGGCACCAATATCAAGGTCAATAAAATTGTACAGATAAATGACTTTAAAATGTTTGCAGTTCTCAGAAAAATACGAGAACAGTCTTCAGTATTTTGCTCAGTTGTCCATCAATTCAAAATTTGTACAATGAAACACTGATTGGTCTCCCTATTATTCTGCTGATGATCCATTGTTGTGGTAGCAATCTACTATGTTTTTCATTTTTAGAAGAAGGATTTTTTCATGAACTTCATATCTTTTCCAGGAGTGTTCTAATTTTTTCCTTTTACCTAGATAATAGATTATCTGTATGTATCTCTCTTGGAAAAATTGTTCCAATCCTTATTTTGTCAGCTAAATTAGATAGATTTCTTCCACATTCAACTGATTACAGTTCGTTGCTCCCACTATAAATGAACCTGAATGTAATTGCCAAGATAATTCTGAATCTTTCTAACCATGTGCATTTTGAAATTGTTATTCACTTGTTATAACTTTGTTGTTACATTTTCATTGCTTATTTGCTTTTAAATAGATAACAGGTTATGTGTAGACTTATACCATAATACCATGTTTCCACGTATAAGCCAAGAATTTTTTCAAGTTTTTAAAGTTGAAGGAAGAGGTTCAGAGCTTAAATACAAATTTGTTTATCTTGGGAAAAAATATAGTTTAGGATTTTTTTTTTAACATTTTCAGTTTGTTATATAAGAGATTTTTTTAATCTCTTAACTTTTTTTAATGGAAGTTTTATTCTAAAAGGGAAAAAAGTTAGGAATCTTGCAAAATCAGTGTCTAAATCAAAGTTTTTGAAAGTTTTGTACAATTTTTCCTCTATGTCATGAAATGTAGATCAAAAATCGGGTGCCATATACAAATTTCTCTTCCTGCTCATTTTCCAAAAAAAAATTGTTGCAGAAAGTCTGATTAGCACAGATAGTGTAAAGGTAAATGAAAGGAAACAATTAGTAGTTTCAGAGAGGGGTATCATAAATAAAACTATCATCATTAGTTTCTGGCATTTTAGAGCAATTTGATTGGGAAATATTCCTTTGTTTGATATTTTCCCCCTCATGGTGATGTGTTTAAAATTTACAGTTAATTTTTTTTTTCAATTTGCCTTGTATATAAGGGTTTTAAATTTTGAAGAAAAAATACATTTTCGTCTTATACAACAATCAGCTTGCATTCTGAAATATATGGTACTTCTGAAATAATTGCCTTCAAGCCATGGTAGCCTAGTAATTATGGTCACAAACTTGTAGACAGAATTTCATGAGCTCAAGCCTTGTAAAATTCTGAAGACCCACTATCTAGAGGGATGCATGTACTTTAAATCTGTCACAAGGATCAAAGGCCTCCCATTAATGTGGTGTGGTAATTTGGAGAGGGAGGTGCTAGCTCAGGTGTCATATCCTCATCACTAGACCAAGGTACGAGAATATGATGTCCCTCAATAACCCTTAAGTTGCTTCACAGAGTGATGTTAATAAACATTCTTTCACTCAAGTAATTGCCCATTAACATAGTCTTTGACGAATTGAACCTGTAATCACATGGAAAATTATGTCCTCTTCCATGGTAGGTAGGTTTTTAAAATTTTATTTTGTGAAATATAGAACTACTTGCAAACAACTTTTGTGTTTTAGCGTGTGTGGGAAAGTTTTGTTCTCCCATTGTTGGCTGTGTATCAGCATTTGGTAAAAATAGTTGATTTTCTAATGTATGAGTATTAACTTGTCTAACCTTAATGAGGAATGACATAAAGCCAATAATATATCAAGTAAAATACCAACTTCACACAAAAGATTTATTTGCTTATTTAACTGATGAACATATAGTTGCATATTGTTGTAATTTATCAATAGTATGTTGCACATGAATCATTTTGAGAAAAGAGAACCAGACATTGGCACAAGGGAAAATTTTCATTTACGGAAAGTTGAAGATATTTATCTTGAAGGATTTAGTGTAAAGAAATCCAAGTTATGACTCAACAATTGTGAAATAATTCCAAAGGTAATTTTCGTATAGAATTATCCACACATACTTCTGTAGGATGAACAATGTTTTTCAATACATGTTGATATTAAATATTCCAAAATAAGAAGCTCAGGAAATGATTTCTAAACAGTATTTGTATTTGTTATACTGCAAAAGATTGAAATATAAACTAAAATTAAAGAATATTTTTTTTTGATCGGCTATTTTTAAAAGTACTGAATAAAAATTCATACTTTTTAAAATTTTGTATTTTTATTTTAAAAAATTCAAAATTTGCTTTTTTAAGTATGAATTAATCTCTGATGAAAAAAATTTTTAGACATTTTTTAGTTTCAAGTGCTGAAATATATTTATATGGAACGTTTCTAATACATTTATACAGGATAATGTCAAAGGGGCGGGCTCTAAATTTTTCTAAGAAAATAATTCATTCAATTCGATTTTAGTTGCATGGCTAAGAATTGGATTAGGTATATGTAATTCAACCATTTTCATTTCGCAATATATTGTATAATTAAAATATGTGCTCTACTGCCGATTATATAGGCTAGTCATCTACTATTTATATACTAATGTATTGGTTAGAGAAGGAAAGGGGTTATAAAACAATATGTTCTTTTAATGTAAAACCATAAGACTCAAATTTTGAACACTTTTCTAATGTTAGCATGCCCTAATATATAAAACTTTTAACATTGAAAAGTGTACTCTTTATTTAATGGGTAAATGGATTTTGTACTTTTTAAGATATAAAATAAAAAGCTAAAACTTATTTAATGCCTTTACATTTTAAAGGTGTGTGATGTGGTAAAAAGTAATATTTAGTTTTGTGTAACAAAAACTAACTTTTGTTTGAATTAGGATATTTTTTTGCTATGTGTAGCTAGTTTGAGAGCTTGGATATTGCTCAAAGAATAGCTAAAAACTCCAAAGTTTCATATGTCGTTCATAGTGATAATGTGCAGGCTTCTGAAAGAACTCTAATTTTATAGTAGAAATGTATTTTCATTAATATGTTCGCTTTTATGATTTAGCTCAAACAATTTTGCCTGATAGTCAAATAATTTCAAAACCAATAATTTTATTTACCTTTACATATCCTTTTAAACTTTGTTTATTTAATCACTGTGTGTGTGTGTTCCTGTTAAAGAGTTCGTTAATTTCACCATTTTAATATGCACTTCATTATTAGAGTGAAGGTTTTTGGAATGTGTGCGCGTATTCTATTGATTTAACCTGTTGAGGACTATGATCACATATTTGTGATCACTACAGGGAACACAATATCATATGTCAGATTGCTTTTTTCCTATTCTGAAGCCTGTGATTATACCAGTGTGATCTGAAATTTATGGAATTTAGAGTGATTATTAACTATACATTTCGGCGTATTTTGTTACAATAATGATTTTATATGAATTTTTTAAGTGGAGTTAGTCTTAACAGGAAAAAATGCTCGGTCCTGAACGGGTTTAGCCTATTCTGGAATGAAAACGATTCTCTTTCTGGCATAAATTAAATTTTTATTTAAAATATATTTGAATTCAGAGAGAAATAGCTTGGTCAGTAATGTTCAAGTCCCGATTTCATTGAAAGTTAGTGTGGAATAATGGCATTCTGCTACATGTAAAATGAATACAAGCTTTAACTTAGTGCGAAAGTTGGGAAATATAGACTCGGATGCTGCCCTCGTCATCTGCTCGTGGTTAGAAGTCGAAAAGTTCATTGCCAAATAGCAGTCCTGTAGCTACAGTGGTATTAATTCGAATGACAGTGACTTTGTGCGGATAAAATAATTCAAAATTAGAATATTGCTTTTTCATAGGTTTATCAATTTCCATAAAAAGGAAGAACAAAATTTCTGTGAAAAATCCCCTGTAGCCCCATGAAAATTTTCCCTTTCTCTCTGGACGCCAGCAGTTCTAGGTGTGTGTCATGCGCGATGTGAGAGATTTCTATACTTCTGTCATTTAAATTTTCTTTTCCGAAATTTCTTCCACTTCTTTTTTTTTTGTCAGACAGGCTTTTCTTTTTGAGAGTTTGCTTTTTCCATTTTATTTCTTTTCCTTTTGTTGTGCACGGGCTTTTTCAAGTAAAGAACTTTTTTTTTTCCCCCGGAATAAGATCTTTTTTTTTTCTTTCGAATTTCCATTTTCGATTAATAATTTACAAAGCAAATCTAGTTTTATTCACAAGAAAATAGACTATCTACGAATTTATTATTAAATAATTAGTTTTGTAATAAATAATAAAAAACAATACAGCTTTAATTTCTTTTTTTTTTTTTTAAGAAAAAAATATTAATTTATATTCATTTTTGTTAAATAATTAATAAAAAAATTCTTACAGTTAGCTATTAAAGCGACTGCTTTTTTTTGCGTGTTCTTAAATACAGCCTTACATAGATAGCCTTACATAAATAGATACGTAAACAAACGTATTTATTTATGTAAGGCTCTCTTCGCAAGAAACGGTAAACGCAAAAACGCGCCGAAGATACCAAAAGATGGGAAATGTTCCGAGGAATCCATTTTGACCGTTTAATTTCTTAAATTACAATTATTTGAAAAGATATTAATTGAAAACGATAAAAAGCACAATTCTTCTCCATTGTTGTAACAATGGAGACCCGGTTTGGCCAGTTTGGCTGAAAATCGATTTTCGATGCCAACTTACGTCATTTTTATAACGATAACGTTGTTACAACAATGCAGGTGAATATTGAGTTGAACGTTTTTACTGTTTTTAATTAATATCTTTTCAATTAATTGTTATATCGGAATATAAATGGTCGAAACGGTTTCCTCGAATCATTCTCGATCTTTTGGTAACTTCGGCGAGTTTCTGCGTGGTGCGGCTCGTGAGAAAATACACACATAGTTAGATAGATACGTTTGCTTACCTATGAATTTTAATAGTGTAGATGGATCTACTTTAAATAATATTTTGAAATATATTGTGCTCCAAAAGTCTCATGTCTCTAAAAACGCTTTATAGTCTTAAGGGTTCTGTGAGTCAAAAAAGTCTGAAGACCTATAGACTAACAGACTTCCAATTTTTATTTATAGGCTACATGTCGGTGCTTTCATCTACGTTTTTTTTAATAATGTAATCCCTCCCATAAAAGTAGTCTTCGTACGCCACTGCTTACATTGCATCTATCTTCTTTTGCTTTTCCAGACACCAAATTCATTGCTTCTTTGCAGAGAATTCTTCACAGGAATGTGTTAGCAAGGGCTGAAATTTGTGAGGGGCTTGATGAGAAAATTTTTTTTAATGATCTCCTCTAATATTTTCTAAGAATATTCTTTCTTCACGAAGTTGTCTTTGACGAGTTGCTTTATGACATGCTTTCAGCGTAGTATAAGCAGCCACGAGAAAAATTAAAAGTAAGAAAAGGGCTTGTATCACCGTTGCAAAAATCGAATTCGAATTATTTTCATCTATTGTGATTGTGGTTATGTTTAAAGATTCGGATGCATTCATCTTCTTGGAAAGAATTAATACCTATAACATGTATATAAAAAAGGTATGAATCTGTGAAATAAATTAGGAAATTAGTGTTTGTTTTTTAATTGATCTTAGTTTTCTCATGAAACAAAAATGGCTTGGTATTGTAAATTAATCGATGTCCTTTTTTCGAATTTACATGATTCTACTTATGGATTACTTTATTCTAAGCATATATTTTTTATTTTGTTAGCTAATTTATCTTTTTTCTACTTAAATTTTCTTTTAATCTATGTATATATATATATATATAAGTTATCCTTTAGTGTATGAATTACTTATCTCTAGTTTTGCTTCTATGGATTACTTAATCTAAAGTTTTCCTTTGTTCTATGGTTTACTAACCTACTTATTTTATGGATTAGTTTATCTCATCATATTCTAGATTTAAAAAAAAATTATCATGAACAATTTGCTTTGGAATGCATGAGCTAATATAACTTTTTTTTCTAAGCAATATAAAGGTATATATGTTAAAAAAAGCATACATATTAATGTGCTCTGTTAAAAAGTTACTGCCAATATATATTTGTAAAAGTGCATATAACATATATAAGGTGCTCTGTAATAGAATTATTCACAACAGTTCTTCAAACCAACTGTAAGGTGCAAAAATATACTAGTTTTTTGCTTACATGAAGTTCTTCAAATTTTTGTAACAGCAGAAATAACGGAAAATTCACTATCTGGATCCTTTGCTAGTTAGAACTAGGTACTAAGTATTGAACTCTTCACAACAAGCATTTATCCTTATACTTGCAGAGGTACCTGAAATTGGTGCGAAATTACATTGCGTTACAAATTATAAAATAACGTTAAACAAAGAATTTTAATGAAGGCAAGGACAAAATCTTTTTCAATTCTTTTTCCGATACAATTTTTTTTGACGTAAAGTGTTTATTTTAAAGTAAAATTTTCTTTTTTTCATATACATATTTACTCAAACTAAAAAGAGCAAGTAAATTCACATATTAAATGTTTTTGTTCGTGTTACCATACAGC
>BMAV01024057.1:198531-303250 GCA_019973955.1 Trichonephila inaurata madagascariensis | reverse complement strand
ATGACTTTTGGAAACTTTCAAATACTGATATATACTTAATACAATTAATATATATATATGTAACATTTAATTTGCTATTAATTATTAAGGTTCTGAAGCATATTTAGTTAAGTTTTTATTTTCTTTTTCCTGTGTTCTTTGATGTCTCGTATTGATACTAAAATATTCTGCGTTAGATTAACTTTTTAATATTTCGAAAAATTTCAAATTGTGTTTTTCACATTTTTTTTCAAAAATAAACATAAAGTTCACCAAAAAAATTTAAAAAATTTCGAATTAACTTCAAGATAAAATGAAATAGATTACAATTTTTTTTTTCATTATTTGTATTTTAATTTTTTTTTTTTTTTTGATACATATAGAAACAGCATTTTTGTTGTACAGCATTGACTTATTATACTATGCAGTAACTACAACATTTTAAGAAAAATTTCACATATCAACACTATTATGACTGAGAAAACTAATATATTTAATTGTTTTCGATAATACATTTTCCAGAATAAATATCGCTGAAATGGACTCAATAGTTCAACAAATAAAATTTTTCTGAAATCGAACAAACCATTTTAAGACGCATATATATCTACAAATAAAATAGATATTTTTAAACAGTTATTCCATGACATAAAAACGCAATTAAGTTCTACTTCTAATCTGTTGCATTTTGCGTGTGACATCAGCACGTGATTTTGAGTCCATTTAATGTCTTATTGTAAAATTGAATTCTTGAATTAATTAAACCAAATGAATAATTTTATTACTAATTTGTATTTTTAATTAAAAATTCCTGTTAATCAAACAATTTTGTGTTTATTTATTTTAAATACCTTAAATGGTAATTTTTCCTGTTAAATAGAACTAAGCCTCTCCAGTGAAGAAATTACTTCTATATTGATTATAAACCCCTTCTTAATCTTTGTAAATTTTCACTACTAAGTAAATTTATGAATTTCACAAAATTAGTAAATTTAGGAATAATAAAATTAAACAGTTTATTTATTTATTGCTCTTTTTTTTTTATTTCAAGTTTGAAAATTACCACAACACATCTTTTAACAATATATTTACTTATAGCTTGAAGTTAATATGATGTTATTGTTATATTCTACCATTAGCTATATAAAAAAAAGAAAATAATTTGTAAAAATTATCGTATTGTATTGCAGTTAAACCTACGTACTGTACATCATTTACATAAAGTATTTCAACCTTAACATGTTTTAACAACTGTATCTGTCACATATATGTTCTATTTTTATTAATATATTGTACAGACATTATATATTTTACAAGGGAAAAACACATTCAGAACGAATCTAAATGATTTTCTATCTATTTTATTTGTATTTACAATTATTTCACGTTGAAGCTTGCTACCTTATAAAGTTTATATTCATCTACATAATATACTTGTATAGTACTTATACTTGAAAACTTCACCATAACAGTTCAAATATTATATTTACTAAATAATTTTATCTTTATTCTTTAAGATTAGACTTCTTTATTTGATACAGAACATAATTTGACAATGTATCGAATTTTCTTTCTTTAAAAAATAATCAAAATAAACTCAAATAAAATTTTGAAAAAAATGCATGCATTTATAGTTAATCATGAAATAGAAGAAAGAAAACTGTGCAATAATCAAATAAAACTTGGGGGAAAATTTTAAATAAGGAAAAAAAAAAAAGAATGACATTGTTTTTGTGTTATAACTTAAAATAACAACAATTTGATCGATCGATTAAAACAAGGACTGATTCAGAATATAAATATTTTGAAAATTAATAATAAAGTAGCCGCAACGTCTTTTTTCGTTGCACAGTTTTTTGATGAAACATTTTTCAGGATTTAAAAATTCAAATGAATAACATATAAATACACAACTTTTACACTTCATATTTGTTCTTTTGCAAATCAAAATCACCCGATCGATATATGCATTTTCGAAGAACAAAATGGTGCTTAAATTTATTAAGTCCTGGATTTCAGAATTAAAAAGAAAAAAACTTTAAACTATCATTAAAACAGTATTAAAGCGATTTATTAAATTTATTTAAATCCCTTAAAATCCAAGCAGGTCTTCTACTTTTATTTTAAAGGGACAATTCTGTGTGGTTTGAATAATACTTGCGGAATCTTTGTTTGAATACTTACATTCTTGCCTTATCATTCTTATTATTTCGTTAATTTTTTGAATATTTAGAATAAAAAAAAAAACACACTTGAGGATTTTCATTCAATCTCATTCCAGTAATATTTTTAATAACTGGTTTTTTATTTCAATTCCATTTTTAATTGCTTTACTGCTAATTTTACAAAATTAGAGATTTGACATTCGAATAAATATGATTGTAGAAAAAAAAACCCACATTTCTAAAAGATTTAATTCGACTTGCAAAAGCTGGAGTGCAAAAGTTTTACAATTTCTTTTTACATTTAAAGAAATGTGATTCAAACATCGAATAATCTAAAGATTTGAAGGCTAACATAAACCAAAATCATTAATAGAAAACTTAACATCACATCTGTAACATTAGCATTTTAAAGGTCGTTATCATCATATAATGAAACACACAATAAAGTAACGATGAAATATTTTATAATTATAGTGATTAGAACTTTCGAGATATGTACAATACAAAATGCTATTGGATTTTATTTGTTATTATTCTACTCATACCATTGTAGAAATAAGCCTAAATATTTGTTACGGCAGAATAATACTATTTGTAGGTAAGTATAATCATTTTTATAACTGTTTGTCAGAGCGTACTACTTCTGATTCTTGTGTTGAAGTCAGTGACATAATTTTTATTCCGAAGAAAAGGACACATAGAAGAAAGAAAACTAAAAATATGAAAATATCAAAATGCTGATCTGAGCGTGAAGAATCGGATTGTAAATTTGTTTCAACGCCATTAATGGCTTCGGAATAGTTAGTGACATTTATGATGTGCATCTTGGCTAATTAGTACCCTTGTAGTAAGTTTATTATTGCTTAAAATTTAGAACTTCCCGAAAAACAAGGTTTAAATTGGATGCTGTGTAATTTTCAAACGTTAGGTTTTTGTGTAACTTTTGAGCTGCAGTTTAATTTTATACTTTTAAATGGAATTACAATATATTTATTCGAAAAACTGTAATATTATGGAATTCGATAAAGGTAAAACTGATTCTTCAATAAATAAAAGTTTAATTTCGAATTTTGTGAATTGTTGTAATATCTCTTACAAACACATTGTATTTAGTTTTTTTATTGTATTATTTTGAGTTTAATTTTGAGGCTAAGGATTACTTTATTTTATTGCACATTCATAGAAAGAAATAATTCCTTATTTTAAATCTCTCGTGCTCTTCAATACAGAGTATTAAAGAACATACGGCAATTTATTGCAACTGAATGAAAAGTCTTGCAGAAATTTTCACCATTATAAATTTCTAGGAATTATAGAATTGACATTTACTCGCAATTAGTTGTAGTTGCACCAATCCTTGAAGTCTTCCAGCAGATTTTATTAATGTTGAGAAGTTTTCCCCTTGGATGTCTCCGACCTCTGTACCTATAATTTAGAACCGAACTGTAAATGTATAATCTCAAACAAAACTGAAAATTATAAAAATAATTTATTCATAACAGATATAATAAAAGTAACTGAGGCTAAGAGATTCACTAAAAAAATAAAAATAAAACTTTGAAGTTTTAAGAGATATATAATTCCCCCATTTAAAATTAAAGTTTGTAATTTTTAAAATATTTCAGTTTTATTTCCGCGATTGGTATTTTTGACAATTTAGATCTCTTTTAAGAACGCATTTTAAGACAAAATTGGAAGCTCATTGTCAAACAGAAATATAGATGGTAGATAATTTATAAAAGTTTGTGTAACTAGTGCGTATAGTTCCACTTTCCATAATGTTTCATTAAAATTTAGAATTAAATTTTAATTAGAATTCTGTTAAAAATAAATCATTTTTCACTTAAAAAGGCAAATTAAAAAATAGACTTGGAATTTCAATATGGGAGAGTAAATACTGTATGAACCGTACTAAACGAATATAATGAGAATAACTATTGTCTCGGAAAAAATATTTCCAAATTTAACTCATAATTTCTTATAAAGTCAAATACTTCGAGAAGATCAAGGATTGTTGCCACTTTTTATGATAATATTCTCACACATGAGTATTTGAAATAATGTTCCAAATATTAATTTAAAGTACAGTAGAACCTCTAATACGTATTTAATTTCCATAGTTCTGACTTGTGTACGGTGTTATAATTAATAAATCCCAGGTCACTTTATATTACCTCTGTATATTATATACGAGGGTAACAGAAATTTTTGAGATATGCGCAGACAAGAAGTTACAAAACAAAATTAATGGTTTAATTTGAAAGTACCAAGTATTTTAACACAGCAAACAACTTTTTATTGATTTACTTCAATTTGTTTAGCGTAGAATAAGTTTTAGACGGAAGAGAAAATGGCGTGGACACGAGAACATTATCGTGCTATGATTTTCTATGATTTTAAAGCTGGATTAAATCAAAAGAAATGCTTTCAAAGGCTGCAATTAGCATTTAGTGATGAATCTCCATATCGTGCTAGTGTATTCAGATGGTTTAAAGAATTTTGCAGTGGTCACAATTCTCTTCAGGATGAAGAACCCACAAAAAGGTTATCATCGGCAGTAATCCCGGATAATGTGTCTGTCATACGAAAAATGTTAATGGATTATATTATCGCTGAACCTTCCAAATGATACAGAAGGAACTTAACTTTGGATTTACAGCAATATACAAAATTATTCGTAAAGAGTTACATATGAAAAAAGTAGTTTGCCGTTGGGTTCCCCATAATCTAACTGAACACCAAAAAGAGGAGCGTGTCAGAATCAGTAAAAAAAAGTCCCTTAAATTGTTTAACGATGGTGGCCACCGCATCATTCTAAAATTGTAACGGATGATGAAACGTACCGTTTTTTGACGTTCCAACACGTCAAGAAAACAAACTATGGGTCTTTGAAGATGATCCTACGCCAACAATGGTGAAAAGCCAACGAGCAATGAAAAAAGTAATGTATGCCGTTTTCCTCAGAAATACGGGATTGATCAAATCTATCAAGTTGGAAGGACAGAAGACAGTAACAGCAAACTGGTATACCACTAAATGTCTTCCGGAAATTCTCCTATAAGTTAATGTTGAGGGACTAATGCTTCATCATAACAATGCATCTTTCCATATAGCCGGATTAACAGCTGAGTTTCTGAAACAAAAACAAATTAAAGTGATAGAGCATCCACCTTATTCTCCGGATCTAGCTATGTGTGACTTATGGTTGGTTGGTTATATTTCAATCTATAAAAGAACTTTTGTGGACATAGTTTTCATGCAGAAGAAGAGATTAATGTGGCTATAAATGCACTTTTTTCATAAATTCTAAGAAATGAATGGTTTGAGGCATTTAATCTGTGGAAAATTCGCCTACAAAAGTGCATTGACACTAGACTAGACAACTTTGAACACTCCTAAAATTTTGTAAGTATAACCTTAAAAAACCTAGTAGTATCTCAAAAATTTCAGAGTGATCCTTGTATGCCACTTGGACTACATATGTATTGTACAATATCAATCTTCCATTAATTTAACCTGTGTTATTTGACCATTTTAAATCTACTTTATATCAAGAGATAGAAAGTGAAGATTTTGCTTATGAATCATAATTTTGCCGAATTTTTAACGGTGCTGCGAATTTAATTAAGTCCAATGTTCCATTGAGTGTTTTGGTAAATTTTTTTTCTTTAATGAGAAGGGTTTATATGTTTAATTCTGTGAGTTGGACATTTATCACTAAAGGTCCAGGAGGAATTTTTTTCAGAGTCAGCAGTCTTGATAAAAAAAATTATTTTCAACAAATATAGCTTCTAAAAAAATCAATCCAAAATTATACAGAAAAGTACTTTCTTTTATTTGAACGTTTAATAAGACTTAAAATTCAAAATATTTGCTTGCAAATTCTGCAAAACTTCACGATAGTTCCCAAGATTCCTCTTTATATCTAAATGTCTAGTGTAAGAAAAAAAAATTATTATTCAATTATAAACTTCATAGATAGCAATGTCGTAATATGTTACTCTAGAATAACAACCATATTTTCTTTTAAAATACAAGAACTAAGTAACGCTTAGTTCTTTCTTTCTATGTAAATGAATATGATATTAGTATTTTGAAGAAACAGCAATATTTTAATGCAACTTTGAAAATGGTTTTGGTAACTTATCTTACCTTGTAAGAAAAGGATTGGAACAATGCCACAGAATAGACACATATTCATATCCTTTACGTTTGGAGGGGGGAAAAAAAACCAGAGAAGAATGTTTGTGATGGATTGACCAGTTCTTAGATTAGATTTTTAGTAATTTTAAATGCTAAATATTAGTCAACCAACAATTATTTCGCCAATTCTGTAGGATTCGAAATGTTCTGTATCTTAATACTAACAGTTGATACGGAATAATTGAAAAAATAAAAGGAAAGAAAAAAAAATTCGTGAAGCCTTTTCTCTAGAGTTAGAGTCTCCTTTGCCTTCTCATCTGGACAGTGGTAACCTTTTTATCTGAGGGAAAAAAATTTACGGAAATTTAGGTGTATTTTACAACATGATCAGCGGCCACCTGCTTGGATGTTATTGGATAGTCTGATGGTTTGCTACTTGTCCAAGACTTGATATTTTGATTTGCCAGTTGTGCTTTTGGCTTCTGTGATGAGGAGGTGTTGGTGTCAGTAAGCGTTTAAATGCGAAACATGTTGCACTCTATTTTATTTAATGATAATTTCCTTCGCGTACTTACTTACCAGTGTGTATAAAATATTTGGAATGTTGTCAGTTAACTATTTTTTTAACAGTTGCTAAGAAGATATCTTAGTCTCTCAAAATTTTTTAGTCATCCTTTGTAGTACTTATCATGGTATAATTTATATTTGGTCAAGATTTTGCATTCCGTTAGCTTGCAATTGGCTAAATTCATCACGGTCACATGATAAATGCCATCACGTGTTCTTCACTGAATTCAAATCTGACAACAGACTTATAAATTTTTATTTACTTGTAAAATTCAGATAAAACTTAAAATTTGATATAACTAGGTAAAGATATTCACAAATATTAAGATTCTTCAAAAAGTTTTTCAAAATTTAAAAAAAAAATTATATCTGTAATTTTAAATCAAGTTCATTTTGTTTACCTATTTGCGTTATTATTGTTGATAAATATGTACCTTTTAAAATAAAGTTTCAGTAAAAAGTAAAAGCTGGCAATAGCGAAGCGTACGAACTCATCGGCTGGAAACACGTGATTATTTATCATGCGCCTATGATGTCGCATGAATTTATGACTAATTAGCTGAAAACACAGGATTGCAGTTATCATGCGACTAATGACGCCACAAGAATTTAGACCATTAAAGTTTATTTCACAGCATAAACTCATTACGTTGTAGTAAACAAATAAGGAATTCCCTATCAAATTTCTCTTAGTGCTCTGTAGTGGATGGATTACTTTCTACAGAAAACGCATTGCCGATTCTCCTGCTAAATTTTTCCCTTACTGAGCTTAGAACTAATTGTTTACTATGGAAACTTGACTGTCATTTCAAACGTTAATAACAAAAAGAAATTTTTTACAGATGTATTCGTTTAATGAAACAATTTTTTTCCTAACTGTAATTCTTAAATTTAAAAGAATTTGTAAATCACGTTGTTCGTGTACCACGTTAAACGAGGTATTACTTTTTTGTTCTCTTAACTGTACAGAAAAGTGAATAGTATGGAGAGATTGAACTAATTTATTCAGTTTTCTTGGATACTCAGCTTATAGAGGTTCTACTGTAGTTAATTTTACCGTAACAGTCACTCGCTATAAGTTTCAATTTCATTCATAAACTATTACAAATGATCCATTACATAATAGTTTAACAATAATTCATTTGAAAATTTGTAGGTCGAAAACAATCCAAACTTGCTTTTGATTCTGCACAAGAAGACTGCAACATTTCTTTTAAGAAAGGGTTATTTACGTTCAAATTTATTGTACTTATACCATATGAAATATATTACTCACAAGATGAAATACATATTTTTAAGAAGTATGTATACAAGCCTAACGACGCGAAATCAACATTAAATTCTAAGTTTACATGAAAAACTACGTGGACTTAAGAGAACCTATTCTAAATAAAGAGTTATAAAAATGCATTATTTATGTGACACATAAAAAGCACACACACAAAAAAAATGTAATATATAGGCAAATATTTTCTCTCTATATAAATTAAATATTACTTTCTTATGTTACCATTAATATTTAGAAAATTCAAAGTGATTTGAGTTTATGTAGTTAACAATGATTTATTTCATTAATAAAAATAATTTCTACATAAATTCTGTAAGCATAAATTCTAATTAAAGTAATTTTATTTCTTAAGAAACACTTTGAATAATTATAGAAATGATTAAATTTAAGATACTGAGTTAAAATATATTACCATCAATTTGTATTTTTTAAAATATGAGTAATATGTTTTCAGTCTTTTGCAAAGAAAACTAATAATTCATCAAATATTTTAAGAGTATTTACAATGAATCCCTATTTTCGGGAAGTTTACAGGAAATTTATATCTACCGTTAAATAAAATTAAAAATTACTGTTGCAGCAATGATAATTTGACAACTTTGAAGTATTATACAGTTGATCCTTTTAATCAATCAAATTCATAAAATTTTTAATGATCTGAATTCTCAAAAGCATTAAAAGTAAAAAATAAATTAAATTAAAAAAATTCAAACGGACGTAATTAAAATGAATAAATTACTCTTAACTGACTGTTTATATTAAATATTAAATCTTCAAATAACTTTCTTTTTTTAAAAAAATCGTTTGGTAATTGTATTTATGTAATTGTAATGTACTCGTTTAAATAAATCGTTTGCTATTACAGTCTAACTGATAACTGTTTTCACAACTGTGATTTATAAAACAGAATTTGTGAAATATAATAATTCTACTGAATTTTTTTGGCTTGGAATTCGTAGTTATATTTTTCTGATCAAAAACTAAAAGATTATTTTCTTTCGTTGGGGCAACGTGATGAGTTCATTTGATGTTGGGAAAAAGACATGAATAACAAAGGTACATTTTTGATTATATTGCTGAATGTTGTTAGTTAAAGCTGGTATTTTTTAAAATTGTTTTAAGAGCTAATTGGTTCATTTTAATCCAATATATTAGTGATACCATTGAATTCTGAAAATGACTTAAATTACCTAATTATCTCTTACCAAAAAAATTTAAAAAAAATTAATTACATTTTAATTTAACTCAATTATGTCAGTATGTGCAGGAAATACGCGCTTAAAAATTTTAAAAAGATTTCTTAGTACAAGAAAAATAACTACGGAAATAACTATAGTTAATGCAAAGAAACCAACATATATTGCTTTCATTTCAAGATTCTGTCACACTCTTTTCAAAAGCAATAAAAAAGATGTTTAGTTGTCAACTATTAAAAAAAATTGTTACTTAAATATTCTAAATTAGAATTTTTTTATTTTAAGCAAACTATAATAATAGATAAATGTTATAATAGTAGATATATTTGTACAAAAAAATGAGATAGGTAAAATTCAAATAATACCTTAAAATAAATTCTTTACAAAAACTATTTTATATTATATTAAAAGGTAAAAGTTTGTAAAATTTCGTAAAATTTCTTTATACTGTAAGCTTTTATGTTGGTAAATTTGCATATAACCTATTTGTATTTTAACTTTGAAATAACTTGAACCACATTTTTGAGGAATTATTTGAATCAACTATTATTAGAGAATTTAAAATTTAATCTTCGTGAACTTCCATTTCAAATTCTGTAGGGTTTGCACGAACATTACGGCTGATACTACCAATTATAAAATTGCATAAAATTACGAAAAGTATGAACAATACAATGAGTGCAATAATACTGAGATAAATAATCATATTAAAAGGCAAAACATTGTACTCAAATTTTGTCTCATTTGAGTGGAAAAACAACTCTGCAAAATAATACAACATAGCGATATAAAAATAATTAAATTATATTACATGAAAGTGATTAATGAACACAGACATAAAGTTTAACTATTAATTTGAAATATATAAATATATGTAAATTCAAAAACCGCAATAATATAAAAATGTATAATATCCTCTTTTACATATACAGCTTATTTGGTTCGCAAAAGCATTAAAGAAAACAACTATGAAGATATTTGTAACATTTTTTTTTAAAAAGTCATTTTCTGCAATTAATTACTTTTAATCGATATTGGTATTAAATTTCTTTTTCATCACTAAAATTATTTTGAGTTGGTATTGTCTTAGAGGTCACTCGTTTCTGTATCTTCTTTAGTAAATTTCTTCTTTATTAAAGATTCAGAGTTTCTCTTTCTTGAAGAATCTCTTTTCTTTTCAAAGTTTCCAAATAATCTTCAAGCTGTCAAATGTTAATGTAACATTGAAATAACAGTTTTAATAACATTTTTTTTGTAACATACATAAAAAGAAAGTAGAGTTTTTGAGAAAATTTACTTGAATTAGAGAAAATTTGATGAAAAATATGGAAAAGTTGAAAGATTATTTTTTTAAATTAAAATATTAGAATCAAGTAACAAAAAAAATGAGCAGAACATTTCGTTACGATATATGATATAATTTTAACTATAGCAATAAAAATCTATTGAAATGGAATTCTGGGATAGGATTAAATACCGTAATAAAAAATACGCATTTCAACTCTTATTTAAGAACGCGATAGTAATTGATTGTTAAGAGAGCATAATCCCTTTTCGAAACACAATTCATAGTTATGTAAGAGTTTAAGCTACCAAAAGTATACTATACATCTTAAAAGTATCGTTTAAAGAATAGCTATTTAAAATACCACTATTTTTAGTTGCTCATTTCAGAAACAATGTTT
The DNA here is from genome assembly GCA_019973955.1 of Trichonephila inaurata madagascariensis. Taxonomy (NCBI): domain Eukaryota; kingdom Metazoa; phylum Arthropoda; class Arachnida; order Araneae; family Nephilidae; genus Trichonephila; species Trichonephila inaurata. The sequence continues at coordinate 292,227 of BMAV01024057.1, read as the reverse complement.
AGGAATTACTTATTATCCTTATTACCCATACTCTGTATTTTTAAATTTAATTTTGAAACGAAATATTTAAAATTAATATCTGATGCTTTATATTTAGCACGAATCAATATATGCAAAATCTAATGAGCAAAATTCGACAGTAATTAAATTTTAAACATTTCTTGAGGATTGAAAATTTATTTAATAATAAGGTTTTTTAAAGTTAAAGTATGTTTTTTAAAATATTAGAATGTTAATTAGATTGATTATGAAAGAGATGAAATGCATGTACATTTCATATATAATTTTATTAATAAAAAATATTTAAAAATTGTTTTTACTCGATTTTTTTGTTTGATATTATAGAAGATATTATAGATCAGGGGTGGTCAACCTTCTAGGGAAGAATGCCACTATCTAATGAAAAATAATTATGTGTGCCACTTCCAATTTTTCGAACAAAAGAAGTATGAAAAGGTGAAAAAATGTTACTCATAGGCGTATTATGGAATTTTTATGCACATTTTTTAATGCAAGTCTACATATGTAACTAGGGGGAATTTAAAAATAATACAAAATACATAAGGCAAAAGTACAAGTACTTGGTGTTAATAAACTTTGCGTTTAGGCTCAATCTCTTGGATGAGGTTTAAAAAATGAGTAACTTGAAAAATATTTAATTCTAAATAATTATTAAACAGTCAGTATTTTCTTAATGCGACTTTTAAAATTGTAGTTTTTTTTAATTAAGTCATCTTTATTTGGAGTAGTTCTTGAAAATGCTAACAAAGTTACTCTGATGTATGTGTATATCAGTTAATTTTGAGCTGTATTTTGATTTTATATATTATATTCATAATAGAAGAAATTTCTTCACAAACATATGTTGACCTAAGCCTTCAACAATATCTGACAGCCAAATCATGTAAATTTGGAAAATTGATTGTTGGTACAAATTTCCAAAATTTATTATATTTCGGATCACTTATATTTGAGATAAATTCCTTATCTTTGCTTTTATGTGTAGTATGGTGCTTTAGGTAAACAACTTCCATTTGGATTTCAGGTAGGAAACAATTAACGTCATGCGAAGAAATTGAAAAAGGACTTTTTCCCCATGAAAATCATGAAACCTAGCACTGAATGAATCCTGCAAAAATGGATACTAAATTTTTAAATCTATCATAGCTCGAAGCACTATTAACTTTGGCAGATATTTCCTGCATTAATAGGAAATATGTTAATAATTTTTCTCTTCAAAATCGAGACAAAAAAAAAAGCAAAACTTTGTTCACAAAAAAAGATATATGACTATGCAATCTTTTCCCTGTAGCCTTAATATCAGTAAAAATAGATAACTCCTATAGCCAATCTTCATTTTTTAGTATCAAGAACTCACTGGGAAGTTCATTGTTTTCCTCCAGACATTTTAAAACATGCTCTCTCAAATTCCAAAATATCGCGAGCAGAAAAAAAAAAAACATTGGAAAGTCTGCTCACACGACAATGAAAGAGCAATATCTACAAGATAATTTTCTACTGTAATTCAATTAAGTGTATTTAAAATAAATTTTAAGGGATTTTTTTTGTCTAAGATAGCCTCATATAAAAAAAATTGTAAAAACAAATAGTTATTTATAATTATCTTTAAATATTTTATTTTTCAGTATATCTTTCCATGACATTGTCAAAACTCTGCCGTGCCACACTATGGCACACGTGCCGCGAGTTGGCCCCCCTTGATATAGATATCGCCGATTTTTGGTTGTGATGAAACACTTGTATTTGATATCTATTTCTTGCCTTTTAATTTTATAACTCAAGAATGATGCTGGTGAATATACAACTAACATAGGCTATGTTAAACATATGGGGAAGATATCATCAAAGAAATTGGCTTCCATTGTAAATATGAAAATTAAGTACAAGTTTGAAGTAACTGACACTTGCATTTCAACATCAGATTAAAGACTTATTAACACCCAACGCGATTTTTAATTTGATAGGGAAGACAAGTAAAAGAAATGATAGTAATAAAAACGAGAAATTGTTTCAGTATTGAGTGTTATACTTTCTTTTTGAGAAATATCTACTTAAAATAGATAAATAAATCTGTAGTGTAACGTACACCCCCGCATCGCGGGGGAGGGGGGTTGTAGTCTGATAGATGCCATGTGCAGCTTGAGGTCTAAAACTTGACTCTTAGCAGGGGGCTCCTAATATTCGCCGTAACGCCACTGCAATAAAGACAGTATATATTTTTCACCATCAATTCAAACACTTCTCGGAATTCGACTGCTCAAAATATGAATAATTTGGAATTTGAATAAAAAATTAGTTCATTTTATCCTGTAATCTAAATGCTGATTTTGAGTCCGAACGCCCAGCAGCCAGTTCATAAACGGGCATGATATACGATAATAGGTCTCCCACCTACAGATATTAAAGCTGTCTTCACTAGAGATATTTGCTGTCTAAAGCTGTCTTCGGATCCTGTTCTGTGTTGAAGAATAAGATCCGAATTTGGAATATTTTTTCAGATATAAAAACACTCCAGTATTATATTATATTCTAGCTTTGCTGTGTTACGTAGAAAATGCTCATTTTTATCCGATTCGACCATTTTTTCTCGCATAAAATATGTTTCGCGCAATTTTTCTCCTACACCGTAATGCTAAATGAGCTATCCATTTACACATGTTAAAGGAATAATTAAATATCTAAAAATTTAATTGAATTTAAAGAATGCTATATTATAAACATATACATGAATTACACCATTAGAAATTTTCATGAAAGTTCAAACATTCTTCTCTCTGAATTGAGCTCTACGTTTAGTTCAGTGACAAACATTTCGAGTAAGACATTAAGGCTATTAGGCCCGTCATGGCAGGTTACATGAATAAAAAAATTATTTATGGGATGAAAAAGCTAGATATATTCCTTTGTTGATGGCATACAAGTATCTCTCTCATACCATGTGTACTACGATTTGTTACTCAGTTGTAGTGAAAAAATATCGCGTGGTTTTTCTGGCAACCATCAAAAAATTTTACCTTTATAAAAACCCTTTTAAAAGGCCTTTTCAATGACAACATCTCTGAACATACGGATTTATTCAAAATTAAAATTCTAATTTTAACTAAATTCCAATTTTAAAAGCATGTAGCTATTTTAGATAAATTTTAATTTCTTTACTACTAGTTTTATTTAAAAAAAAACTTTTAAATTTTCAATCTATTTTTATTAGCGGAGGTAAGTTATGGCCCCGAAATTAGATCTTCAAACCCGAAACGAAATTTTAAAGCTTTTGAAGGATGGTTTCATAAATTCGGTAATAATGGAAGCATAGAAAAGACATTTTTCTAAGGAATAAGAAATCTAATTGGCTGGCAATCAAAAGCCTCAAGGAAAAAAATGTTGACGAAAGGAAGTTCTTGGTGAAAAAATAAAAAAAACTGAAAAGACTTATTCACTGGTGTAACGTACACCCCCGCAACTCTCACATTGCTGGGGGGTGGGGTGCCAAAGCCTGACTGCCATCAAGTACCTACCCTTTGTAAAATCCAACTTGGAGCCCCAAAACTGACTTTGCAGGAGGGCCCAAATGTTCTCCGTTTCGTCACTTAGGTAACTTATTGCTGTAGAAAATCATCTGCCTCAACTTTAACAAAGGAGCTACAGGTATTGCAGAAGACAATTTTTCTTTATAGAAAACAGTCTATAAAAAAGTGAATAAACTAGTCTGTCATGAAATATCTGCAAAGATCGTGGAAAAACGAAGAAAACTTTCTTGACCGCTATTTAATTTTACGCAGGAGTAGATACAAAACATGGATAGCTTCGGACGAAGCATTGTTTCATCTGCCATCCGCAACTGGCAAAACGAAGATTGCAAAATATTTCACGTGGAAAGACGGAGCTGTTTTGCAAAACAAGTTGACCGTCACGTGTATTAGTATGAATGGGAATGTCCTCTCAAGGCTTAACAAAACCATTTTTTGTAAAGTCAAAGGCTAAAATTAATGCTAAATACAGGATCAAGTTTTGAAGCACATGATCAAAGAAAGTAAACGTCTTTACCCTCGAAGAAACTTTGTTTTTCACCAAGATTCTGCAAAATCAACCATAAAAGGGCTGAAATATAAGAAATAAATTTTTCCTTCCATAGAAATGATTAGTATCACCTCCTGACTGTGCTCCTTGCATTTATTTTCTATGAGGATACTTAAAAAATAATTAAAAAGACTTACAGTAAGAACTTCAAATGCTTCAAATAGCAACCAAAGAGGAAGTTGAAAAAATACCCCCAAAAATGGTCGAAAAAGCTCTTTTGGCTTAGTCTAAACGTTTACGTAAAATGTACTATGCTAAAGGAAACCACATTCAAAATTTTATGTAAATAAATTGATTCAATAAAAATTTATGATGGTGTAAAATTGGTCACATTATTTTTGAGCTAATCTATACTTGAAAATTTTAAATAGATCGTCATCATAAAATCCTTTTAGATTAAAGATTCTCAAGAAATACCATGACAATGATTCCAAGCCCTCTACAAACGAGACATCAGTAAAGAGTATAAGACGAGCAAATAATGCATGCTAGATCCATTTGAAACTCCACTATATGATGCCGTAAAAGAAGGACTCGCCTTTCGAATAATTATCTCCCTATAGTTTCTACGCATGGGCCATCATTACACTATTTTTTTAAAAGGCACATACATGTTTTAGTAATTTTAATTTTATTGATTTGTATTTTTTATATATTTTATTTCTTTTAACGTAAAATTCAATGGATTTGCGGTTGAAGTCATGTTGAAAATCCAAGTTCATGTGACATAAAAGCGGATGAATCAAGTTTCCAAGGTTAGTCTTGGAATTCAAAATAAATCTATCAGCAAATTAAATCCATTACAGTTGCTTTAAGTTTAAAAGCAGAATTCGTTTAACTGTATTGAAATAAAATTCGTATTCTTATCGTTTTTTTAGTAGTTTTAATAAACAACATCGAAATGCACTTAACACGGGGAAATGTACCAAGATCTTATGCGAATCTCTCAAATTAAATTGTTGAGAAATTGCATTAGATTTACCTAAGATCCCCATGTAATGGCCATTTTGAATTCATGAGAGTAATCTTAATCCTATGGACTTCCTCCTTTCCTATTGAAACTCCGACTGGAGCATCTCTCGATTTGAATTTAATTACATTCAAAATAAATAAATAAAATAAAAATAGGTCCCTGTAGGTTTAATTTTGTCTCCTCTGATGTGTGAAAAAGCTTTAAAATACTTATTAAAGATCAGAAAACCCACAAAAGAATAATTAAGATAAACATAAAAATGTTTTCAGAAATCTGAAAAAAGAAAGTTATTCTTGAAACTATTACTTTTATTTGAATGCAACTGTTTGCATTCAAATAGATGCATTAATACAGATTTCGAGAGAAAAATAACAATTCCGTTTTACTTTCACGAATTCTAAATGGCCCTAAATGTAAAATTTTAGTTATAATTATTCTATTTTGTATTAAAAATCAATAAATATTTCTTCTGAGTTTCTTTTTATCATACCTGTTATTCAAGAATCTAGCCCCCATGAGTACATATGCAGTGATACCAATCAAATTTACAGTTAGATAATAGTAGGATATATATGATACATTTTTTTAGGCTTTAAAACGTAATGAATATAGTATATATTCGATATGTTTTAAAGAGATTTCCTAAATATTTTTATTTTTATTCTGGTGAATAATTATTGGACATCCTACGTTTGTATTCAAATTCAGTAACATCCATCAAAATTAGATTAAATATCAGTTCACTTGAAGATAAATTTATTACTGTCAAGAAAATTAATTAATTTTTAAAGCAAAGAATTTTTCCTTTTATTCTCTTGCAAACTAGTTATGAAGATTCATATATAAGAGCCAAAATAAAGCTACAGTGATCGAAGGCGAGCTGACTAAAGGCGAAGTTCGGTGAAGAGTTAACGTGCAATATTTTGGAATGAATTTTGAATAATAACATGGCATTTTATTGTACTTTGCTATTTATTAAAGTACACAAATTGGCATAGCAAGGAGTACACAAAATTGATAAATAATTAAGTTATTTATCTTTAAAAATTATTGATAAGTTAAATAAAAGCAATTGCTTTATTATGCTTACAATGCATCATCTGGTACGCGATTTACTAGAATTAAGATAATATTTGATTTGTTTAATTTTCTTAAACGTTGTATAGAAAATTCATTGATAATATCGTAGTAGCTTAGTTACTTTATTAGCTAATTTGGTTTTGATAGTTATAATGGCTAAGGAAATGAATTATTGTAGACTATTGTATTCAAGTACTATTTTATTTTATTTTTTATTTTTAATCGCTTGAAAAAGTTCTTACTGCAAATACATGTATATGCATAAACGGATTATTCAAAAAGAAAAAAAATAAATGTTACTGTTTTGAATTTTCAAAACTAACCAACGATACAGCTCATTGGGTACGGGCACCGTTCTCAACTCCATTGGCTCTGTCAGTGCCTCGAATCTTTTATCTATTCAGGACCCTATAATTCTTACCAGTGAAGATTAGATGCTGTTGCTTCCAAACTTCTTCTGGTGTATAACTTCTATATGCGTTTTCTGCCCAATATGATGGGAATACATAAAAAAGGAAGGAAACCGTTGAAGCCCGTTTACTCATTTTGCATAGTTTTTTCCTTGATGTTATGAAGCTTTCTCGACGATTCTGCTTACCTTGTTCCTTCAAAACACTGCACGATTTAATATCGTTACACATTTTCTAGTTATTCCTCCCCACCCCCCTATAAATAAAGTATATTTAAAATTTTGTACAAAATTTTTTAATTATAATTTTTTTTCAGTAAAGTAATTAAGAGATTTTGTAAAAGTAAAGAATCGCGAGATTCTTCAACACGGATATTTTCTCGCTCCTTAAGTAAATTATGATTCCGTTTGATTTCAGCTGCTACTAAAATATTTAATGAAATCTTGCTCTTTAAAACTTAAATAAAAATTAGAAATAATTTTTTTTTACTCGTACTTACCTCTAAAATTCTTTCTCTGTCGATTCCCAACTGAAATATTCGAAACAGATCTTCACAGGAAACCCCAAATATCCTCCCTCTTCGGGGGAAAAGCCTGTCACGGCACAACTGTGTTCCTTTTTTTCTTAAAACTATTAAAACACAAAATTAAAGACATTCATTTTTAAATTAATTAAAGCTATAATCATAGAATTATATGAATCACAGATTTTTTTAAATATACATGGGACGAAAAATGGTTAATTTAAAATATATAAATAAAAATACTCAAAAAGAGTTGAAGTTAACAATGGAATATCATTCACATCACTTGGTAAAATGTTGTTCGTCTAAAAAAAACGCGAGACAAAAAAAAAAAAAAAAAGACCAATTAGCAAAAAAGTTGCTTTGATGAAAATTTTAATTAAAAAATTATTTATCATTAACAAAATCTGATAAATTTTTAGTTATCAAGTGTCTTTTGTATTAAGGAATTTATTTTTAAATCGTTTCAATTTTATGGGTAAAAACACTTTTCGTTTTAATCAAAATTAATTTTGTTTGTATTTTATATCTCCTTATGTTTTAAATTCTATGCAAAATCCCTAATAATTTGATATTATATTTCTTATAATATAGTAAAATATATTACACACAAATTATATATATGATTTATTTTGATACTTTTACTATAAAATATTCATCGTCAAAAAAGAAATTATAATTTTTTATTTTTCCTGTTCGAAAACATTATTTTATAAATATTAAATTCTCTCCACATCCCCGTTAATGATGGAATTCAAAACCCATGATTCAAGTTTTTTATTTTGTGCTTAAATATGAGAAAAAATTATTCTAATTCATTTACAGTAAATTAAAAAAATTTTAAACTGTTATTTTTATTTTATTTGAATTACTTAGCGACGATATTGATTCAAGTTTTGTAAAATTATTGTAATGCTTGTTTTTGTCACGGCTTTTAATAGAAACATAGCAAAAAATCATATTTAAATGCATCAAATTACGATATTTATTACTTTGTTACTTTGGAAAAAGTAAAAAAAAAAAAATTAACACTATGTTTAATTTTAAAATATATACGAATTTAATTGTTTACTAACTTTAATATTATTTCAATCATATTATTTAATGATTTTTTTGTTTTGACAATTATATTTGACGCCCACACAGATTTAGAAACTTGAAATATCTCAAGGTACAGTTTAAAAAGTATGAAAAGATTAAAATCGAATTTCATTAATCTTATACGTATTAATATACTATTACAAAAAAAAAATCCCTTATAAATCCTATATCCATTAATCCTTTTACACTGATACAGGAATATAATACGTAAAACTGGAATTAAATTGTAAGCAATTATACCAGAAAAGGAGTTTAAAAGAAAAGATTTTTCTTGTAGTCTTTATAAATGGTAATATGGTACAAATCTTGAAGATCTCTGGATTATTTTAGTAAAATTTTAGTTTTCTTAATATTAAAAATTGTTAATAATTACAAAAATGATTTCATAATTTATTGATAATATTTAAAATCATTTAGTACTGAATGATATGAAAGCAAATAAATAAATTTTTCTTAACAGAGACTGATAAAAATTGCTCTGTATTTTATTGCTGATGGTACACATATATTTATAACACAAACCTTTTGTTTTTGATTAGTGATAAAACTCAATTTTGTATTTTTTTAAAAAATTTCTAACAACTAGATCCTTTATGGAAAAGTATTTTTATGAATAATTGGCTCTAGATAAAGTGTCAATATTCATATTTTCATACTTGTTCTGCTTATTCTGTTTTATGAAGACATTTTTGAACAACAAACATTTTATAAGCTATATTAAAACCATGTAGATATTACTTACTTTTTGGGAACTAGTTACGAGTTTAGTTTCAATGTACTGTTCTAAATCGTTTTGAAGGTGATAAAAATGGTAAAGGAGGCCAAAAGAGGAACGGAATTCACAGTCTTCAGCTTAAATGGTTTGCGAAGCGCATGTGTAGTTGGTCAGCTATTAGTGAGGTTCCAATAGATTGTCAAGATTTACTAATCCTTTCTTTCATTGGAGGACTGCTACCAGAACCATTCTTCTACGTTGTTGAATTCTCCTGATACATATATGTTTCAGTTAAAGCTTTTTTTTTTTGTAGCTTTGAAAGGCAAGCTTTGGTATTCTGAAGTTATTCCTGTGACATCTTAAACTAAATTTCTAAAGCTTCCCTATGTGTTTGAACAATTAACTAAAAGCTTTCATCCACCCCGATCCTCTCTAGGCACAAGATTGTTGTTGATGCTTTAATCCGCTTTTTGTCAAACTAAAATAGTTTGTACCGATGTCGGAACTTGTGCCTTTCTTTATTTGTTTTAAAAGAAGATTTTGGAGATGAGTGGGTTGGCTTACAACAACTTCAGAATTGACATAACAGAAAACTGTGCGCTTTAAAGAACTCAATTCTTAAGGATTACGTTGTGTTTCTATGCTGCATTAAATAAGTTTTCTCTGGGATGGTAGGGTAATAATTAATTTTCTAATACCATATAATGGGAGAATATTGCATAGTATCTTTTGCATATTCACGTGAGATAGAAGTGAGTATATTCATTTACTTTATTATAAATTATATTAACAAAAATCACACACACACACACACATTCTAATTTGAAGACGGATATAATTTTTGGTCAAATACGGTATATTTATTATATTACTTATCGGAATGTCATTCAAAGATACGATCTTGTTTACCAAAATAACCCTCATGTTGTCTTAGTGCAGGGGTCAGAAAACCATGGCTTTTGTATTGATGGTTGCGGCTCTCTAGTCTTGCTTCTACATATTGTTAAAAATAATAATTATATGTATATTAAAATTTATTATTTCCCTTTTTTTCATTATAATGATCCAGTAAAAATTTACTCTTGTTACATATACATTTAAATATTTGCTTGGCTTAAGATACTATCGGGTGAGTGCAAAGTTCTACCCGTTTTTGGATATGCAATTTTACAATGGAACTAACGCCACACGTGATGTTGTAATGACAGGAATTGTCAGCCAATAAAATTGGATGCTTAACATATAAATGCATTGTATCTCACATAATTAATCACTTCAAAAAGTTCTCAGACATTGTAACATGGAAAGCGAGAAGAATATAAGACATTGTTTGTAATACAAGTTCGATAAAATGAGTACGGCAATCGCAACATGTTGCAATGCTTGTCAAGTTTATGGAGAGGATGCAATAGACGAAAGCATATGTCGTCTATGATTTCGTAAATTTAGGGAGGGAGACAGAAGCTTCCAAGACCAGACTAGGAGTGAACGGTCATCACACGTTGGAGAAGACGATATTGACCAAGCCATAAGGAACAACCCAAACCCAACCATGAAAGAATTATCGGGAACCTCAACGTACATCGGATAATGGTCAAGAGATGGCTGGTTAATTTAGGTTTTACGAAAAAGGATCGTTGAGTTCCATATAACCTGAACGCTTAGCAACGAGATGGCCGAATCGCCACCTGTGTTTCCTTGCTTTCCAGGTAAAAAAATGACCCATTCTCGACACGAATTTGAATGGGAGAGAAGTAGGTTACGTACCATAACGTAAAGTGTCGTAAGACTGTGTGTCATCCTTTTGATCCGTCTGCATCGACTTCGAGAACTGAACTTCATCCCAAGAAGATGTTAATGAATGTATGATGGGATGAGCAGGGAATGATTCACTGGTAGGTCCTGCCACTCAATCGCACCATTAATGCTGCCTTCTACTGACTACAGTTAGACAGGCTGCATTCAAATTTCGTAGCAAAACGGTCAGGTTTCATCAATCGTCGCAGTGTTGTCCTTCATCACGATAATGGCTAACAGGCCACATGTTGCTGTCATCACTCGCCAAAAGTTAATGGGCTTTGGGGTTGGGAGGTTTACCCACAACTTTTCTATTTTCCTGACTTGCTCCCAACTGACTATTACCTATTTGTGCGTTGAACAATTCCTTCAGTCGGAAAAATCTTTGATGATCTTGATGCTGTGAAAACTACCATCCAAGACTTTTTTGAGTAGAAATCGCCGGAATTTACAGCTCATCTCCTACCAGAAAGAGATCATAGATAGCAATGGGGATTATGCACAATCACAGATAATGTTCATTTTTCGCTTATTTGCTCTTCTTTATGGGTAATAAAAATGAGTAGAACTTGTGGACTTTCCCAATAGTTACTTCTATATTAAACTGTTTTCTATGAACAAAGCTTAATGAGAATAAGTGAAATTATATTAGAATAAGTTATAAAGCTGTAAAGTCAATTTATTGCTAAAAATGCAGCCATTGGTAGGCATTCTTCAAAATAATTACCAGTAAAAATTTCATACTTCCATATATGAGCTCGGGAGCATTCATAAATGGGCAAGAAATACACTCAAACCTCCAACAGAAGTGATAAAAACACATTTCTTATTTTATGATTCACTTAAAGGTGAATAAAAAGAGAGTTGAAATGGGATTTTTGAGTGCAAAAACAATTAAAGTCAGTTTTATCTATTAGTGTTAACATGAAATTCCCAAAAATAGCACTTACGGTATTATCACTATGGAAATTTTTTCATGAATTTGAAAGCTGTATTCTCAACATTATGATGTTTTGACAACAGTTGAATTGAAACACACAAATAAATATATTGCCGATAGTTCTTAATTTTTATGGGAATAGAAAATTTTACTTTATGCAAAACTTTATTTGAGTTTTATAAAAGTGCTGGCTAAATTAACTACCCGTTCTTCGCATGGGACAATTTTTTAAAAGTAAAAGAATATTATTTTGATGTAATAGCTGAATTGTAAGGAGAGTAAAACGCGTTACAAAACAATGTAATGAAAAATGTAAGAAGAATGTAAAAATGTAAAATAATTTTTTAATGAGTATGTTTATTATTTATATATAACACTCTTTAAACCCTCTTACCGCCCTTGGGGGTCAATTTTCGCAAAAACCCTTTATTAGCGGATCTTTATTCCGTGTAAGGAACGCACCTGCTAAACTTCAAGTATGTATATAGGTCTAACAGTTCAAAAACTAGAATATTTATTTATAACACCCTATTATGCCCTTGCAACGGTCCTTGGTGGTATATTCATGTAAAAACGGGAACCTTCTTCATGGATTGGAGATTGATGGCTACCTCACCATAAAACTCCCTTGATCGTACCGGGACTCATTTCTGAATTTTAGCGGTACGCATATATTGTACACTTTCTTTTAAAATATATATTGATTAATTGGAGCTTGTCATTCTTGATCATGACCGCTATCGGAGGCTCTCTTCATGTATGTATATAAATGTCTATTTGATACTGTAGTTATATTACTAGTTGGCTTTTCTCTCTCAAAAGTTAGTGAGACGTTAGTGGAGTAAGAAATTGTGTCTATATATGGCTTGTTATATTATCTTATGGCTCTTATAAGATTGAAGTAGAGTTCGTAAGAAATAAGCATATCTTAACCTATCAATTGTGATGTATTACTTTAAATTATATATAATCGGGAATCCAGAATAAACTGAAATTTGAATTTCAAATTATGTGGAATTATAAACCTACCATTACACTGCTATGTTTGTCTTTAGATACTCAAACTTTTTCAACTTATTTGGTATCTTTCATGGATAGGGAGGGGAAACGATTTTAGTATTGCCATGAGAGAGAGAGTAGAGTCTCAGGCCATTACTTTGTAGTCATCTAACTCTTTGAAATTATTTTTTCCATTCCATTATTTTTTTCATTAAATCTGTGTAGAATTGAATATTTGCTTACAATTCCTTTCGTCAAGTGCAGAATTTTATTATTTTTTATTTTATTTTTCGGTACTGAGTAAATTTTTAAAATTGTAAATTTGATTGAATATTTTAATTTTAACTCGTAAAATGAAAAAGGAAAAGCTAATTTTTTAAAATTTATTTTTTGCAAACAACTATTTTTTTTAGTTTAGGTGATTTGTTTTTTTTTTCCGTATAAAAAGTGAAACTGTTGAGTATTATTTCCTTTTAAGTATTAGCTGATAAAACAATGAGAAAGAAAGAACTTCATGGAAAGTTTTGATTTTATGAGAGAGTTTTTATAAACATCGCACTTTAAACCAATACGAAGGCTATTGGACGTTTTGACACAGAAAAAGGATATTGTTTGTAATAAAGAATTGAAACACACACACATAAAAAAATTCCTTAAAAAGTTTCTATGCATAAAAAAGGGAACCAGTTAACGTATCTGCCAACACATCACCAACGTATCTAGAAATATCTTTTAAGTGAAAGGCAAAGACAATGGAGGGATGGAATCAATAATAAATTGCACTTATCTTTTAACTAATACAGAAAAACTTACTTTTAAGGTATTAAATGGCTCATAAAGAAAAATGCAAATGTAGATCCGGAAAGGGTAATATTTTTTGCGTGCATATAATGGAATGTTTTTGAATAATATCTAATTTTCTGAAGCAATTTTTAGTTTGTTAAACCTTTTCATTGCTGTAGTTATATTCCTTGGAGTCTATTCATAAAATAGATTGCATTTCTTTTTAAAACTAAGAAAATGAAAATAGAAGTTGGTTGTGTATTTTAAATGGAAAAAAAAGTTTTCGATATCAAATCAAATCCGATTTTTTTTTTTAAAAATCGAAAATATTACTTCTCAGTTTCCAATGATTGAAAGTAAAATTAACCTAAAATATAGAATAACAATACTTAAAACTGAAGTTAACTTTTGATTACTTTGTCAAACACGACTTATTACTTCAAAATTTAAGCAAAAAACTGTGACGGGGTTTTATTGGTATTTCCTCTAATTGTTCTCTTGGGATTTCTTTGGGGCCTGAATGGCAATTTTTTTCCAACCAACCCAAGAAGAGAGCGTGTTTATGCAAATTAGAAATCATATATATTGGAAGGTTAGCATTCGCGAGGATCGCTAAGTGAAGTAATGATAGAAGTTATCGCTAAGTGAAGCTCTGAGCGCTAAGTAAGCTAAGTGAAGTGAGATAGTCTAGAAGAGGAGTCTTCATTCTGGGAGTTGGCCTAACAGAGTGCCGGTGTAGATAAGTCAAAAGTGGGTCCGAGACCAGCGGAGCATTGCCTAAACCAGAGCCAGCCAGATTAAAGGTTGAATTGACGTTTTACGGACCGTAGCTGTTTACCCAGGAAATAACGGTAAACTAGTTAATCTAAACTATAAGGATAGGGTGGATACTATTAAGCTAGGAATTAATATATATAGATTCAGTTGTTATAATTGCGCTAACTCTCAGTAATACGTTTAGCGTCTACTCACTCTTGATCAATATCCTCCTAGACTAGTATTGTAGTTGTATTATATATAAATTAAGATCAGAATAAACTTATTTTATTATGACTGAGTTTAGTGGTGCATCCTTCATTTCCTTAGGTGTAGATTGCGTGTATAGTGGAGAGAGGGTATTCCCAACGAAGGGGATACCACAAGACTTCCATTCATTTTCAGCAATATGCTGTAAAATAATTCTCAACGTTTTCCCCAAAATTCTGGTTATTCCCTTTCTTTACTTTAAATGAAAATTTATCATTTTTTTAAAAAAGAGGAATGGGTGAGTTATAATCGAGATGCGGGAAAAATTAACTTTGAAAAAATGCATTCTTGTAAAATCATAAGATAATTGCAAAGTAAAACTTGTAACGAAAATCCATTACAAAGAGAAAATAAGTATTCAATTACGATATTAAAAAGGTATGCATTTTAGTGTGTTTGATAAGGAAACATAAAATATTATGGGGATAAGGTTTCAGGATAGAAAAGGAAATATACAAATTGTGTATGTTTTAAAGCACGGAGGACGGGATTAGAAAAGATCTCCACCTTTACAAAGTGGGAAGTCGGTATTTCAATCAAAATGCGTAATCTATGAAGGGAAGGCTTGGTTAAAAAATTTAATAGAGAGTTTCCATTTCAATCACTTTCTGAACGCTGTGTGGTCTGTCAAAACCCATACCACGGCCCACTGCTTCAAAATACGAGGTACCTTCAAAACGGTATTACCACCCCATCATAATTAATAAGAAAAAAGAAATAATTAATTGAAAGTTCCATAAAATTTAAAAAGATGCTTTAAAAAATTATTAACAACAGCTCAGAGCCGTTTTAAAAAGCTTCTCACCTGTAGCTGAGGACATACTACCGGTGAGAGGCAAGAAACAATTTAATTGGCAAATATGGAACATATTTAATGATGCACCATCAGAGGTGGCGAAATCTGTGCTCTTCTCTAATTCGTCCTTTCTTTTGCGGAACGAAATCAGAAAGTAGACACAGAATTTGGAAGATAAAATGGAGAATAAAAGCAATAAATGCCGTGGTGTTCGTGGTACATGATGTTAAAATAAAGGGGAAGGACAAACACTGCTGAATCGTGTAGTGTCAAAATCCATAATTGCTTTGTCGCGGTCCGAAGGCCGTAGGTGTGAGAGGGCTCGAAGAAGAAGATATGATCATAAAATCACTAATTTTATTTAATCTTTAACACTTTACGAAATCTGTAATTTTGTAACTTAACTCTGGAAGTAATAAGAGAAATCTTAACCCTAGTCAGATTACTAAATTATCGAAGGTACTTATCTTGATTAAAACTCCTTGTATGATCCTGCTCGCAGACTGATAGCTCGTTCAGCTCCAAGTCTGGTTACTTAACCACTTCCGAACGAATTATCTATCAAATATTAATCTTAAGTTACCGGACCCCAGTCGCTGCTTGCTATCACACTTGGATTTCATCTTAACGATCAACTCTTAACCATTATATCGCGTAGTCAACGATTCGCATTTAAATAGTAGTTATATTTGAATAAAATCAAGTCCTCACTACGGAAAGTGATTTATTAAACTAAAATCACAGGTTAAAAATAGTTTCCCCAAGAGGATTAGAAAAAGATCTGTTATAGAACCTGTTTCAGCTCTCTTATCACCAGAAAAGGGGAGGGGGTATGAAATTTTCTCCTTCCTTACTCTTAAAGCAACAAAGATCTACATCACTCTCAACAGGTGAATAGCATGTTGTTTTGTTGCCATTATCCGACGACACTTAGTAATGCCAATTATCGACAAAAAAAATCTCGTCCTAAAATGTAGTTTTTTCTCAAAATTATCAGCCTCCCAAAGGTTAATAGGACCTTCATTTCGAAGCTGATGTACTACGGATTTGGAAATGAATTTCTTCATATTTATAGTATTGTTAGCAAAATGTTAAGCATATATCTCTCTTTTACTTGTATTTATCTCTCTCCCCTCTAATTATATAAAAAATTTTTTTTAAAAAAAATTGTAGTATTCAATTTCCCCCAAAATTACGAAATTATATATATATAATCCCAAAGCTTAAAAAATATTTCATTTTAAATTATAAAATTTAATGCACACAGTTTATTTTCAAAATAGAGTAACATTTCCAGAAATAAATATGTTTTTCATTTCTATAAAAATACTTAATTCAGCGAATTTTTTTTTTTGAAGAATGACGTTTTATTTTAATTGTATGAAATGTAAACTTTTTATGTGCCGAGAAATAAAACAGAAAGTTCCTCGATTTTCATCTTGTTTTTCAAAAATTGTCAAATTATGCAAGACAATGCTATTTTTTTTTACTGTAGCTTCCTCTTAAAAACTCAGGTGTACGAAGGTTTTATTTCATTGAAATTTTCTTGACTTGTTCAATTTAATTCATTTTATCAAAATTTTTTGCCTTTGTCTTTACAAAAAATTTTGACGAACTATTTTTGTACCTAAGATTGAGTCATGTTATTACGTCTATATTGATTGAAATGTTCAAATAGGATAAATTTATTACTCTCAATCAAAGCCTATTGTGATATTTTATAGGTATTTAAAGATGATTTATTTCCAAAATTAATGTTAGATATATTCTCTATTTTCCTCTTTAACTATGTTTTGTTGAGCATTAGAAATGATATTAATAATAAAATGTATTTTTAACTCTGATTTGTAAGTGAATGGTTTTATGCGACTGATTTATAATATTTCTTACGTTTAAGTTATGTAACATATTTTTTTAAATGTTTTTCTATTGTGTATATTTAAAAAGAGATATAGTTGCGTTTCTAGGGTGCCAGGGAAATGGACTACTCCATGTATCATCCAACAGAAAATGTCTTTTGAAAGATGTTTATCTGTGATTCTACAGCAAAATATGGCCGTAGTAGCCGAGTTGTCATAGTTACGAGCTTGTTGCCGACTTTGTTTTGTTTAGTCATGGGTTCGAGTTGGTGTCCCTAAAGACTCATTGAGGTGGATATGCTATGTACGTTATATTTGCAAATGCTGAAACATCTCACGTTGTCGTGGGCATTTGGAGAGTCAGGTGTCCTTGTGACTTGATCATGGTTCAGAGTATATAGTGTGTGTGAGGTCTATCGTCAAAAAACCCTCGTGTAGCTTCGAAAGGTGATGTTGTTGAGTAAACAAACCGCTATAAAACATCGATTAAGAGAAACGTAATAAAATATTGAAAATGTCCTGCTACTTAATATTGTACCTATTCATACGCATTCATTCTTCTCTTTTTGTGATGTTGCTTCATTAAACACAATTATTAAAAGTAATTTCTGTGAAACTTTCACACATGTCTATCGCTTTGTGATGTAATCAAAGGAAATAAGAATGGTGGAGAATGGATATCCGTGAACGCTCTTTCCCCTGAAAATGCTTAAGGGTGTTTTTTGTTGCACTTTGAAATAAAAAATCTTAAAATTGAATTTTGTTACACACAATGTCGATTTAAATTATGCTTTGGATCAGCTTTGATTTTTTTTTAAAAAAAGAATATTTCATGATTTGCTCTGAATAGTAATTTTAGCTTTTATATGTGTTGATACTTTTGAAAATATTATTATTACAAAGTACTTTAAATGTAGTCTGAAAAACTAGCGTGTGTGCATTATACAACTCAGAAAAAGATAAGAGCGAAAGGCGTGATACTTTCAGGTAACCTTTCCAAATGACACCAGTCTAAGTGATATATAAAAGAAGCAAATCTGCATTAAAAAAAGAAATTTGCTTCTTAACAAGCCAGAAAAAAAAATTAAGCACATCTGAACTCTAAAAAAACATGTATAGTGTGTATTATATTCTGCCCCTCCTCCCATTTATATGATTTTTTTTACCATCCAATTTATTTTAACATCAAATTTTTCTCTGGCCTAAGCATACCAAGAAGAAAAAGCAAGTTAAGAAGGGGAAAAAATGATCAAAAGTTGCGAAATTCCATCGAAAAAATATAATTGCACCCTTATAGCCCATTATTTCCAAGACAATGCCTTATTTAAAATTGCTTCCGGTATTTTTTCTTCGTCCATCCTCCTCGCATTTAAATTTAAATTTGAGTTTCCATTTCATTCTCGCTTCCAATTTTTTCTAAGTCCTTTTTTCTTACTTTGATAATTTAATAACATTACATCTCACAGCAATTAGAGGACTTGACGACGGGCCTTTTAATTTTAAGCCATGGTCAAGTGACGCGAAAGATCCCTGACTTCACTCTCCAAACTAACACGACATACCATCGTAAAGACATTGAGCCTTGACAGATTTAAAGTGCATTAGCCCCTCTACAGGATGGGTCTCAGTGGCAGCAAAATTTGTACTCAGGATTCGACAGTAACAATACCTTCCCCGAGTTCAGGACCATGAGAATTCGGGTATAGCAAACTTTCTTTTTTGATCATTGGTACTTAAGCCAAACAAGTCAGAAACTCTGAAGGAGGTATATTTTAGAGATTTTACTAAATGAGCTTTCCCAAAAAAGGAAATTTATATTTATCTTGATCACAACGCTTTCTAAATTTGAAAGATTTTTCCGGCGTTGTATATAAGATATGGAGGGAGGCTTAAGAATTCGAAATTTTACGGAATATGTAAATTAAAAACGATACATCACACAATTCCCATAGGTTTTTAAATATTTAACTTTTTTTGGTATATTTTACTTCGAGGTATGTGAAAGGTTTAAATGCAGAACTTTGCAATAGCATTTTTAGGAGAACTTTCAATGCATTCTTTCTTTTTTTTCTAATTCTGTTTTATAAATAAATATTTTAAATAGAATTATACAGCTTTTTTAAATAAATGATATAAAATAAAAGTAACTCAAATTTGAAGATATTAAACGATGATAAAGGATATTGGTATTATATTTTGCAAAGATAGAAAACAAAATTTAATTACGAGTTTCTTACGGTTACATTTACGGCAACATACAAGATTGGAACAAACTCTTCAGTTGATTTTTAGAGATAAGGACACACACACACAAAAGAAAATAAAATACGAATCACATAAAAGTCCAGTGAATATTTTATTATTAAAATGCATTATTAGCATGCTAGAATCATTATTTATAAGAAAAAAATACCTGGATATTTGGCAACTAGCCATTGTATGCAGTAATTTTGTATGTAAATCAAATTTATTCTGTACTTCTTTCTGAAAAATTCAGTTATATCATTACATTATTGAAATTAGTTTGTTATATTGGAGTCGATTTTGTATTATAGCATCGCATAACTAATTCTCATTTAATCCTTTTCTGTATTTTATTAAGAAAATCATTCCTTGTCATACCTAAGCAAATGAAGACCTTTTACGTTATAATCTGTGGTTATAAATTCTTTTTCTTTTTATTCTCCAAAGATATTTGAGAAATAGAGACAGAATTGGTGATTCTTTTTTCATTTACTTAAGAGAGTTGTCAATTAGGATATATATATATATATATATATATATATATATATATATATATATATATATATATATATATATATATATATATATATATATATATATATATATATATATATATATATATATATATATATATATATAAGGGATCGGCAACCTATGGATGTGTGACACATGTGGCACGCGGTACAATTTTCAGTGGCATTCTGCACTATTTTACTAATTTATCAATTTTTGAGTGAATTGAAGTTGATAAATATGTAATGGACCTTATTTGACAAACATCTTTGGAATTATGAACATTTACGGAATTACGAAAAAATCTGAAAGATAACTCTAAAAATAAATTTACAGCTGTTTTGTAAGTTATTGAATGTTATTGCAGCGCGGAGAGATTTAATTGTTTGAAGAGAGAGAAAATTGCATGTACTTTGCTTGCTGCTTTTGATTCTACACATCTGAGAGAAAAAATCTTTCCTCGTATGAAAAATATTTCGAGTCCGAAAAAAATAGTTGAACAACTGAATGCTTAGGACCGTGTCAAATTGAAAATCACAGATTAAACCCCTGATTTTGCGATATGAAAGTAGAGCGGCGCAAGCACTAGGATCATATCAAATTTTTTATTTATTTAACTATAATGATGAGAATTACTTATATTTTAAACTGATTTTTTCTTATTTTAATATGTTAAAAAATACAAAATATACGTAAAACATTAATTTTTTTTTGAAGAAACATTTATATTTTATGTTGTTTATTTTTAAGTTAAGAAATATCTTTAAATGATGCAAAATTAATTTATAATAAAACTGTAAATATCTATATTATTGACCTCTTTTCTCTAACTCTGCATGTATTATCGCAAGAATAGAATATATATATATATATAATATATTCTTTCAAAAATGTCCTACTGTGTGGCACGCTGAATCATATTGATATATAATTTAATTGCTTAAAACGTTGCTGTCGTGGCTAAAGAAAATGAAGGTATAAATTCAATCAACATTTACTCGGAAAATTTTAACACCAGGGAAAAGAAATGGGGGACCTCTTCGCTCAAGTGCCAAGCAACAAAAGAAATAGGATTATCCCTTCCTACATTCAAAAAAGAAAAATAACAGGGAAAGTATTATAGAAATATTATAATCATGTGCTCATGTGAAGGGAAATAGTTACTATTTTGTAAATTATATGTAGGTGGTTTTAGGGAAAAATTTAAGCGTCAGCTTCTTCTGGGAAAGTGTGAATGAATTTTCTGTGAATAGGAAATGAATCAGAACAGTGTTTTCTCTTTTTAACGAGGGAAATGGAGACTGACTTTTCGAAAAATGATATTTGAAATTAAGATACACGGAAAAATATACGATATTAGAATTTAATTTAATAGTCAATTGAAACCAAGGACAATTTGAATTAATACTAAGAATTGAATTAATAATTATTATATATATATTTACACGTCTAGAGATGCATTCTTATTAAATTAGATTGTAATAAAATTATAATTACCGCAATACGGATGAGCTGGAGATAGTTTAACTAATTTATGTTCACGTTTTCATGAGAAATAATATATATTGATAATAGAATTTTTTTCTATGTTTATTTTTATCTGTTATATTGTAGATTTAAATTATTTTTGGTCGAAGTGGTGAGTTTATATCTAAGATAACATTTTATTTTATTTATTTACAGATTGTTGAAATTGACAAAACCCAACGTACTACAGAGATTACAGACACAACTTTCCGTACTATAGATCATAAACAGTAATTTCTAAAATTTTACCATCATTAAGGTTCCATTTTGGAAAAGTAGAATTCATATATGAATAATTAGAAATATAACACTTAACTACTGGCAGCGCAATTATTATTTAGTTACTAAAATAGATATAAAATTAATTATTTTAACGAAATTTGTTAGATACTTTTTAATAAAAACCCTAGTAAAATTATTAATAAAAATAATTTATAACAATTTTGCATAATTAATTAATTACTTAATTATCCTTTAATTAAATTTTAATTACAATTTATATTTTTTACTTTATGTAATCGTAGATATCATTCCATTTAACTTGTTGGGATAACTTTTTGATTTTGTTTCAAGTTATTAATCCAAATTTTACACATTCTCCATTTTTTAAGAAAAATACTTAAATTTTATTTATTTTTTTCATATTTTCTTTGAATAATATATTATTTTGATTACATTAGTGAATATGTTTATAAAAAATTATTTCCGGGGTTTTTTTACATTTTATTTTATTTATTGTGGTTTCGTTTTGTATTTTTTCTCAGATAAAAATTTTTGATACGCTTGGATTATGTTGATTCAGATTTTTTTCAAATGAATTTTAGTAATCTGAATTTTTTTTACTGTATTTTTTCTTAACTGCATGACATCCCGCTAATAAAGGGTAATAAAAAGGACAAGGTTGGTTCCTTAAAATTTTATTTGACTCTGCTATCTTAGCTTCAAGCTTAACAACTACTAATGTACTACTGAGGTTATATTACTTTTACCTGTATTGCTTTTTTTGTGTGGTCACGGTAATCGAGGGGTTATGGTTGCGAACTCGCGGCCGATATTGTTACTGTCGAGTCTTATGTTCGAATTCTGTTACCATAAAAGATTTATTGTGTAGAGGGGTTTATGCTCATAAAATCTGTCATTGGTTCAAAGTCTTCACGTTGACATGATGAGAGTTTAGAGAGTGGGGTGCCAGCTCAGAGGTCGTCCTCGTCACTTGACCGTTGTTCAAAATTACAAGGTCCGTCTCCAATAGCCTTCTTATTGCTTCAGAATGTGACGTTACTTAAAATCGAATCAAAATGGCTATGTTTTATATATACTTTAAGTTAGATTTATAGTAATCTAGTACAGTGTTATTGATTTTATAGATACCTAGGTTTTTAGTAAAATCAATTGTATATTTAGTACACCAGAACGTGATCGGGATTGCTATTGCTGTTATAAAAATGTTTTAAATAATAGCACATATATTTTCATGCAACTGTAAAAAGTTTCGTTTGCTATTAACTGAGTTTTTATTTATGAAGTACCTATCTGTAGGAAGTATATTTCAAATTTATCTTGCAAATCAAATACTTGAAATATTAATAAAAATTAATAAGATTTTCACAATCTTAAAATAAATCACTACCAAAACAAGCCTAATTTCGAAAATAGATACAATTAAAATAAATCTGTTAAATATAAGGCGTATTTATAATAGAAATCAATGACCTATTAAAGACTCTATTGTAAAACCTAGAAATAAAATAAACTATCTTTCTGAAACTTAAACAAAACAATAACAACAACAAAAAACTTTATGGAGAGACTTGAAATTGACATATTAAAATTAAACCTCTAAAGGGCGAGCTTTAATTCTATGAACCCTAGCATCCCAATGAAGTTCTCTATCATCTCAAGGTCTTAAATTCACTGTACATTTTTTAGCTATACAAAAAAAAGAAGTTTTCTAAATGAGAATCGGTAAATTTCAGAAGAAAAAAAAATACAGTAAAACATTAAATATCAATTAAAATTAGAAATCAGAGCTAGTATATGGGATATTTTCAGACAGAAGGAAGACAGTAAAAGAATTTTAAAAGTAAGAGCAAAATTCAAAGTTCCCTTGAGTGTAAGAATTACTTATTCTCAAAGAGGGATTGCATTTTTGGAATTTTATATACTGTTTTTATATATAGAACTCCCCTTCTATGATATTCAGCAAACGAAGATATTAATATGTATAACGTTTTTGTATGAGGTACATTGATTTTCATACATTAGCTCAGGGAGTCTTTCCGTTTCAATGGCATTACTGCCCCGATGTCCGTGAAAAGACAGATTGAATCGTTTAAGAATACTTTTTTGTCATTTTCATTTTGTCGCATTACGACGTACGCGATGCGGAAACTGAAAGTCAATTATGAGAATTGTGTTTTGTCGTGTGTAACGCCACCTCATTAGAATTCTGTGATATCCTTCATATCGTCACGTCATTCAAGGTGGACAGATCGATTGACCTTCCTTTCTCTTTTCGGGCGTGAAGGGAGTAAAGGGCGAGTTCTTTTCTATTTTCTTCAAGTTTTTTTTTTTTTAAATCTGAAAACAGTTTGTAAATGAAATTTTATCAAAAGAAAAGCAGAAGTTTGAAAACGTAAGTAAAAATCGATAAAGAACTGAACACTTAAATTTAACTATGTTTAATGACATTCAAACATCGTAGAAATGTATACAGATGATTAAGTGAGTTAGTATCAACACACACACACAAATATAAATTTTAATTTTGATAATGCAGCATGTTTAAATGACATAACAAAAATCATAGGAAATAAATTAGTATAGTTGATTCCATGTTTGTTAAAATTATTGATAGATACTGAATTTAAATATACAAATAAGTTTTTGAAATATGACTTGAGTTTCAACATTCAACATGTCTTAAGATGCGCTATATAAGTATATTGGAGCATAATTATATAAATTATAATTTTTATACATACATTATTCGTTTTCTCCCTCAGTATATGTATGGTTAAATCTATATTTTGAATTTTAATAAGGTAATTTTTTCCAAGGTCATTCAAAATATTGCAAAATATGTTAAGTAATTGTATTAAAGTATGCCGCTGGCCCTGTACGCCTAAGGTTGCCGGTTCGACACCAGGCCTAGTCGGTGGGTTTTCCTGATGCAGAAAATCAATAGTGTCCATGTTGTATGATTATACGGCATGTTTTAAAGATCCCTATAGTGCCTGTTTGGCTTGGGAAGTGCTCTCGGCAAAATCGAATTTCACGCACAATTTCGCATTATCAAAACTCAGGTGCCTTTCGCCGGGGAGGCAACTGTGGGAGTCAAAATTTCATTGTGGCAATTGGTATTCCATCTATATGGTGCCTCACTAGAAAGTGATATCAGCTTCCAGGGAATGTATTAGGTTTGCAATGGTAAATATCAACCCACGCCCCCATTGGAAAAAAAACTGTATTAAAATATTTTGAGTAATCAATACTTCATTTTATTTACACTCAAGGTTTTCATGATTATTTTTCAGTTGATTGTTCAATCGTTAGAGTGAACAAAAAGTTAGAATAAACTATTTGTTAGAAACTGAAAAATTAAACTTTTTTTTTTTTACACTCATAGGTACAGCTTTTAAAGTTTTCGTGATTCTATGTTTAGTCCTTAGGTACAAAACAATCCTTAGAATACCGATATCTGAGATTAAACAAGGGAATATACAGAGTATAAAAACTAAGACCTTAAGTATCTGGAATTTTGCTCGAGTAATTAAGTTTTCTATTGATATAAGTTCAGATGTCTATCAGAAATGTATCAGTGCTTAAATTTCGAAAAACAATTCTTTTTTTGAGGAAAATTACATTTTTTGAACTTAGATTTGACATTAATGAATGGGAATACGTTTGTTGCATTGATATCTTTTTGAGGAACTACTATTTTATGCAATTCAAAATGGTAATTCTAGCCCAATTTTTTTATTTTTTATCATGGAGTAATAGCAATAATTTATTAGTTTAACCTGTTTCTTCAAACCAGAATTAATTCAATATTCAAATAAACATTGGTTCTTCATCTTAAAACAAAATTACCTACTTAGGAAATTAATAGTGAATCTTTTTACTTGCCAAAATGATTGGAAAATTGTTTTAAAAGATGAAAAAACAGTACATAATTCACATATTCTAAGCAGTAAACAGCATGAAAAAGCAACTTTTTTTTTAGCAAATTCTCATTTTGAAATGATAAGCGCTTGTCTCTGAAAAGGCAGATTACCTTATAAACACAGTAATTTTCAAAAAAGTAGATAAACAATAAAATAAATAAATAAATAAAGCACAAAAATTTAAAATGAAAATTATGAAAATGATTTATTTATGCGATTTCTGTTCTTCATATGGCAATGGTCATTTCCTCCTCCTCCTTCTCCTTCCACTTAATGCTTTGTATTTTAAAAGGCAGCGTATGGCAATGGTTCTTGAGTTTCTCCGCGTCTACGGATTTAATACCTTGAGTAACAACTTTCTGTAATCTCCACTGGTATCTGAATAAATAGCTTCACTTAAATCCACATCGTATTTCATGTGGTACCACTCTTGTATGTCCAAAAGATCAATCTAAAATTTTTAAAAAAAATTTAGAAACGAAAATTTATCCCAGAGTTTTCTACAGAATTCATTGTTATAGTAAATAAGTATGATTTTTATTACTACGAGGAACAACCCATTGAGACCCCAAATTGCTTATTTCTCGATGCCGCGTGCGTGTCGATGATATATTAAAAAGAACCATTAAGATTAAATGATTCGTGTAGTTTCTCTATTATTACTGTGAAATTTAGTTTTAGATGAGTTTATAAGACGTCCTTCATCTTCAAGGGTGAGGTCTGTCTTCCGTTTAAAGTTACCAGCTCAATTTCTGAAACCATGGTTGAAAATAAGTTATCCCACACACTATTAATATTACTTCACTTTCCATTTCGTTTTTGTTTTTATTGAGAGCTTAGAAGCAAAATATGCCAAATGCTTTCCTTTATTACATCCATTATATCTTTGAGAAATTTTTTTTTAAAAAAAAATCGCGCTGTGCCCTCTTAAAAGCTTACATCAAGGTAAGAATTTTAACGTAGGTTGATGTGTGTGTGTGTGAAAAGGTGCTTAACTACTCCCTTTGCGATTTTTAGTTCATGTAACTGAAAAAATCTCAGTATTTATGAAATTTCCATTATCTGCAAGAAAAAGGGGCAATGGCCCTGAACAATTTTGAAGAAGCCTTTGCAAAGAATGTATTGACATATATAAAAGTAAATATTGTAAAAGAAAAAAATATAGAAAAATGATAGATTAAAATATTACAATCCACACAGCTACGCGTTTCTTTTGAAAATTTATTTTACCAAAAATTTCTTGAAACTTTTCACACACACGTCTATCGCTTTGTGATGTAATCAAAGGAAATAAGAATGGTGGAGAATGGATATCCGTGAACGCTGGCTTCCTGAAAATATGCTTAAGGGTGTTTTTTGTTGTACTTTGAAATAAAAAATCTTAAAATTGAATTTTGTTACTACCACAATGTTTCCAGATTTAAATTATGCTTTGGATCAGCTTTTGATTTTTTTTAAAATGAATATTTCATGATTTGCCTGAATAGTAATTTTAGCTTTTATATGTAAGGATACTTTTGAAAATATTATTATTACAAAAGTACTTTTAAATGTAGTCTGAAACTAGCGTGTGTGCATTATACAACCTCAGAAAAAGATAAGAGCGAAAGGCGTGATACTTTCGGTAACCTTCCAAATGACACCAGTCTATGATATAAAAAGTTGAAGCAAATCTGCATTAAAAAAGAAATTTTCTTCTCTTAACAAGCCAGAAAAAATTAAGTTAAATATCTGACTCTAAAACATATATAATGTGTATTATATTCTGCTGCTTCTCACATTTATACGATTTTTTTTACCCTCCAATTTATTTTAATATCAAATTTTTCTCTGGCCTAAGCATACCAAGAAGAAAAAGCAAGTTATGAAGGGGAAAAAAAAGAATCAAAAGTTGCGAAATTCCATCGAAAAAGTAATTGCATCCTTATAGCTCATTATTTCCAAGATATTGTCTTGTTTAAAATTGCTTTTTTGGTATTTTTTCTTCGTCCATCCCCCTCGCATTTAAATTTAAATTTGAGTTTCCATTTCATTCTCACTTCCAATTTTTTCTAAGTCATTTTTTCTTACATTGATAGTTTAATAACATTACATTCACAACACTAGAGGACTCTGGACGACTGGCCTTTTAATTTTAAGCCATGGTCAAGTGACGCGGAAGATCCCTGAGCTAGCACTTCACTCTCCAAACTAACACGACATGCCATCGTAAAGACATTGAGCCTTGACAGATTTAACGTGCATTAGCTTTTCTACAGGATGGGTCCCAGTGCAGCGTAAAATTCGTACTCAGGACTCGACAGTAAATGCCTGCCCCTGAGTTCAGGACCATGAGAATTCGGGTGTAGCAAACTTTCTTTTGGATCATTGGTACTTAAGCCAAACAAGTCAGAAAACTCTGAAGGAGGTATATTTTAGATTTTACTAAATGAGCTTTCCCTTAATAGGAAATTTATTTATCTTGATCACAACGCTTTCTAAATTTGAAAGATTTTTTCCGGCGCTGTATATATAAAATATGGAGGGAGGCCAAGAATTGAAAATTTTACGGAATATGTAAATTAAAAACGATACATCACACAATTCCCCATAGGTTTTTAAATATTTAACTTTTTTTTCGCATATTTTACTTCGAGATATGAAAAGGTTTAAATGCAGAACTTTGCACAACATTTTAGAGAATTTTCAATGCATTCTTTTTCTTTTTTTATTCTGTTTTATAAATAAATATTTTAAATAGAATTACAGCTTTCTTAAATAAATGATATCAAATAAAAGTAACTCAAATTTGAAGATATTAAACGATGATATAAAGGATATTGGTATTATATTTTGCAAAGATAGAAAACAAAATTGAATTAAAAGTTTCTTAAGGTTACATTTACGGTAACATACAATATTGGAACAAATTCTTCAGTTGTTTTTTAGAGACAGGACACACACACATAAGAAAATAAAATACGAATCACATAAAAGCCCAGTGAATATTTTATTATTAAAATGCATCATTAGCATTCTAGAAGCATTATTTATAAGAAAGGAGTTCCTGGATATTTGGCAGCTAGCCATTGTATGCAGTAATTTTGTATGTAAATCAAATTTATTCTGTAAATCTTCCTCAAAAATTCAAAGTTATATCATTACATTATTGAAATTAGTTTGTCATGTTGGAGTCGATTTTGTATTATAGCATCGCATGACTAATTCTCATTTAATCCTTTTCTGTATTTTATTGAGAAATCATTCCTCGTCATACCTAAGCAAATGAAGACCTTTTACGTTAATCTGGTTATAAATTCTTTCTTTTTATTCTCCAAAGATATTTGAGAAATAGTTGGTGGTTCTTTTTTCATTTGCTTAAGAGAGTTGTCACTAGGGTTATATATATATATATATGAGTATATATATATATATATATATATATATATATAGTATATTATGCTATATATATATATATATATATATATATATATATATATATATATAAGGGATCGGCAACCTATGGATGTGTGGACACATGTGGCACGCGGTACAATTTTCAGTGGCATTCTGCACTATTTACTAATTTATCAATTTTGAGTGAATTGAAGTTGATAAATATGTAATGGACCTTATTTTGACAAACATCTTTTGGAATTATTACGAAAAATCTGAAAGATAACCTCTAAAAATAAATTTACAGCTTTTTGTAAGTTGTTGAACGTTATTGCCGGAGAGAGAGATTTAATTGTTTTGAAGAGAGAAAAATTAGATGTACTTTGCTTGCTGCTTTGATTCTACAGATCTGAGAGAAAAATCTTTCCTCGTATGAAAAAAATATTTCAACCGCAATCCAAATTGTTTTACAACTGAATGCTTAGGACCGAGTCAAATTGAAAATCACAGATTATACCCCTGATTTTGCGATATGAAAGTAGAGCGGCGCAAGCACTAGGATCATATTAAAATTTTTATTTATCTTTTTATTTAACTATAATGATGGGAATTACTTATATTTTATACTGATTTTTTCTTATTTTAATATGTTAAAAATACAAAATATAGCGTAAAACATTAATTTTTTTGAAGAAATAGTTATATTTTAGCTATTTATTTTATGTTAAGAAATATTCCAAATGATGCAAAATTAATTTATAATAAAAACTGTAACTATCTATATTTTTGACCTCTTTTCTCATGTATATCGCAAGAATCTAATTCTTTTCAAAATGTCCTACTGTGTGGCACGCTGAATCATCATATTAATATATAATTTATTTGCTTAAAACGTTGCAGTCGTGGCAAGAGAAATGAAGATATAAATTCAATCAACATTTACTCGGAAAAGTTTTTAACACCAGGGAAAAGATATAAGTGACCTTCTTCGCCTGCGCGCCAAGCAACAAAGAAATAGGATTATCCCTTCTACATTCAAAAAAAAGGAAAATAACAGGGAAAATATTATAGAAGTATTATAATCATGTGTTCATGTGAAGGGAAATAGTTACTATTTTGTAAGTTATGTAGGTGGTTTTAGTTAAAAATTTAAGCTTCTCTGGGAAAGAGTGAATGAATTTTCTGTGAATTGGAAATGAATCAGAACAGAGTGTTTTCTCTTTTTAACGAGGGAAATGGAGGCTGATTTTTCGAAAAATGATATTTGAAATTAAGATATACGGAAAAATATACGATATTAGAATTTAATTTAATAGCAAGCCAAGGACGTAATTTGAAATTTCACGAGCAGAATTGAATTAATAATAATTATATATATATATATATATATATATATATATATATATATATATATATATATAAAACACAATGTCCTCAGAGATGTATTCTTATTAAATTAGATTGTAACAAAATTATAATTACCACAATACGGATGTGCTGGTGATAGTTTAGCTAATTTATGCTTACGTTTTTATGAGAAATAATATATTGATAATAGAATTTTTTCTATGTTTATTTTTATCTGTTATATTGTTAATTTAAATTATTTTTGGTCCAAGTGGTGAGTTTATATCTAAGATAACATTTTATTTTATTTATTTACAGATTGTTGAAATTAACAATAACCGACATACTACAGATTACACACACAACTTTCCATACTATAGATCATAAACAGCAATTTTTAAAATTTTACCATCATTATATAAGGTTCCATTTTGGAAAAGTAGAAGTCATACATGAATAATTAGAAATATAACACTTAACTGCTGACAGCGCAATTATTATTTAGTTACTAAAATAGAGATAAAATTAATTATTTTAACGAAATTTGTTCGATACTTTTAATAATTTTACTCTAGGGTTTTTACTAAAAATAAAAATAATTTATAACTATTTTGCATAATTAATTAATGACTTAATTATCCTTTAATTAACTTTAATTACAATTTATTTTTACTTTATTTAATCGTAGATATCGTTTCATTTAACTTGTTGGGATAACTTTTGATTTTGTTTCAAGTTATTAACCTAAATTTTACTAATATTTCCATTTTTAAGAAAATACATAAATTTTATTTATTTTTTCATATTATTTTCTTTGAATAATATATTGTTTTGATTACATTAGTGAATATGTTTACAAAAATTATTTCGGCTTTTACATTTTATTTTATTTATTGTGGTTTCGCTTGTATTTTTTCTCAGATAAATTTTTTTGATACGCTTGAATTATGTTGATCTCAGATTTTTCTCAAATGAATTTTAGTAATCTCAATTTTTACTGTAGGCTTTTCTTAACTGCATGACATCCTTGCTAATAAAGGGTCAATAAAAGGACAAGGTTGGTTCTTAAAATTTTATTTTGACTCTGCTATCTTAGCTTCAAGCTTAACAACAACTACTAATGTAATAATGGATGCTATATTATTTCTTTTATCTGTATTGACTTGTTATTTTTTGTGTGGTCACGGTAAGAGAGGGGTTATGGTTGCGAACTTGTGGCCGATATTGTTACTGTCGAGTCTTATGTTCAAATCCTGTTACCATAAAAAAGATTTATTGTGTAGAGGGTTTATGCCTCATAAAAATCTGTCATTGGTTCAAAGTCTTCACGTTGACATGATGTAGAAGTTTAGAGAGCGGGGTGCCAGCTCAGAGATCGTCTCCTCGTCACTTGACCGTTGTTCAAAATTACAAGGTCCGTCCTCAGTAGCCTTCATATATATTGCTTCCCCAGAATGTGACGCTATGTTTTACTTTTAAGTTAGATTTATAGTAATCTAGCACAGTATTATTGTGTGTGTGATTTTTATAGATACCTAGGTTTTAGTAAAAATCAGTTGCATATTTAGCACACCAGAACGTGATCGATTGCTATTGTTGTTATAAAAATGTTTAAATATTAGCACATATATTTGCACCCAACTATAAAAGTTTCATTTAAGGCCAACTGAGTTTATATTTATGCAGTACTCCATTCGTTTGGAAGTATATTTCAAATTTATCACATGCAAATCAAATACTTGAAATATTAATAAATAAAAAATTAATAAGATTTTCACAATCTTAAAATAAATCACTACCAAAACAAGCCTAATTTCGAAAATAAATAGATTCAATTAAAAATAAATCTAGCAATATAAGTATTTATAATAGAAATCAATGACCTATTAAAAGACTCCTATTGTAAAAACCTAGAAATAAAATAAAACTATCTTTCCTGAAACTTAAATCGGGAAAAACAATAACAAAAAAACTTTTATGGAGAGACTTGAATGATATATTAAAATTAAACTCCTAAAGGGCCGAGTTTAATTCTATGAACCCCTAGCATCCCAATGAAGTTCTCTATCATCTCTTAAGAAGTCTTAAATTCACTGTACATTTTAGCTATACAAAAAAACGAAGTTTCTAAATGAGAATCTAAAATTTCAGAAGAAAAAAAATACAGTAAAACATTAAATATCAATTAAAATTAGAAATCAGAGCTAGTATAGTGGGATATTTTTCAGACAGAAGGAAGACAGTAAAAGAATTTAAGAGTAAGAGCAAAATTCAAAGTTCCCTTGAGTGTGTAAGACTACTTATTCCCTCAAAGAGGGATTGCATTTTTGGAATTTATATACTGTTTTATATATAGAACTCCTTCTATGATATTCAGCAAACGAAGATATTAATATGTATAACGTTTTTGTATGAGGTACATTGATTTTCATACAATAGCTCAGGAGTCTTTTCCGTTTCAATGGCATTACTGCCCCGATGTCCGTGAAAGACAGATTGAATCGTTTAAGAATACTTCTTTTTTGTCATTTTCATTTTGTCGCATTACGACGCACGCGAGCGCGGAAACTGAAAGTCAATTATGAGAATTGTGTTTGTCGTGTAACGCCACCCTCATTAGAATTCTGTGATATCCTTCATATCGTCACGTCATTCAAGGTGATGGACGATCGACCTTCCTTTCTTTTCGGGCGTGAAGGGGAGCAAAGGGCGAAGTTCTTTTCTATTTTTCTTCAAGTTTTTTAAATCTGAAAAACAGTTTGTAAATGAAATTTTACCAAAAGAAAAGCAGAAGTTTGAAAACATTGGTAAAAATCGACAAAGAATTGAACGCTTAAATTTAAATATATGCTTAATGACATTCAAACATCGTAGAAACGTATACAGATGATTAAGTGAGTTATATCAACAATAATAATAACACACAATATAAATTTTGATTTTGATAATGCAGCATGTTTAAATGACATAACAAAATCATAGGAAATAAATTAGTATAGTTGATTCCATGTTTGCTTGAAAAAATATTGATGGATACTAAATTTAAATATTGAATAAGTTTTGAAATATGACCTGAGCTTCCTCTCTTTCAACATGTTTTAAGATGTTAAGCATATATTTGAGCATAATTATATAAATTATAATTTTATACATACATTGTTCATTTTATCCCTCAATATATGTATGGTTAAATCTACATTTTGAATTTTTACAAAGTTATTCCAAATATTGCAAAATATGTTAAGTAATTGTATTAAAGTATGCCGCTGGCCCTGTACGCCTAAGGTTGCCGGTTCGACACCAGGCTTCCAAGGTCGGTGGGTTTTTCCTGATGCAGAAAATCAATAGTGTCCATGTTGTATGATTATACGGCATGTTTTAAAGATCCCAGTGCCTGTTTGGCTTGGGAAGTGCTCGGCAAAATCGAATTTCACGCACAATTTCGCATTATCAAAACTCAGGTGCCTTTCGCCGGGGAGGCAACTGTGGGAGTCAAAATTTCATTGTGGCAATTGGTATTCCATCATATGGTGCCTCACTAGAAAGCGATATCAGCTTCAGGAATGTATTAGGTCGGTAAATATCAACCCACGCCCCCATTGAAAACTGTATTAAAATATTTCGAGTAAATACATTTTATCTGCATTCAAGGTTTTCATGATTATTTTTCAGTTGATTGTTCAACCGTTAGGATGTCCAAAAAGTTAGAATAAACTATTTGTTAATAATTGAAAAATAAAACTTTTTTTACCCGCATAGGTACAGCTTTTATAGTTTTCGTGATTCTACGTTAGTCCTTAGGGCACAAAACAATCCTTAGAATACCGATATCTGAGATTAAACAAGGGAATATACAGAGTATAAAACTAAGACCTTGGCATCTGGAATTTTGCTCGAGTAATTAAGTTTTCTATTGATATAAGTTCAGATGTCTATCAGAAATGTATCAATGCTTAAATTTCGAAAAATGATTTTTTTTAGGAAAATTATATTTTTTTGAACTTAGATTTGACATAAATGAATGGGAATACGTTTGTTGCATTGACATCTTTTTGAAGAACTACTATTTTATGCAATTCAAAATGGTAATTCTAGCCCAATTTTTTTATTTTTATCATGGAGTAATAGCAATAATTTATTAGTTTTAACCTGTTTCTTCAAAACCAGAATTAATTCAATATTCAAATAAACATTGGTTCTTCATCTTAAACAAAAATTACCTGTACTTAGAAATTAATATGAATCTTTTACTTGCCAAAATGATTGGAAAAATTGTTTTTAAAAGATGAAAAACAGTACATACTCACATATTAATTTCAAGCAGTAAACAGCATGAAAGCAACTTTTTTAGCAAATTCTCATTTTGAAATGATAAGCGCTTTTGTCTCTGAAAAGGCAGATTACTTTATAAACACAGTAACCTTCAAAAAATAAATAAACAATAAAATAAATAAATAAATAAAAGCACAAAAATTTAAAATGAAAATTATGAAAATGATTTATTTATGCGATTTCTGTTCTTCGTATGGCAATGGTCAGTTTCTTCCACTTTATGCTTTGTATTTTAAAAGGCAACGTATGGCAATGGTTCTTGAGTGCTTCTCCCGTGTCTACGGATTCAATATCTTGAAGTAACAACTTTCTGTAATCTCCACTGGTATCTGAATAAATAGCTTCACTTTAAAATCCACATCGCTTCATGGTACCACTCTTGTATGTCCAAAAGATCAATCTAAAATTAAAAAAAATTTTTAAAACGAAAAAATTTATCCCAGAGTTTCTACAGAATTCATTGTTATAGTAAATAAGTATGATTTTTATTACTACGAGGAACAACCCATTGAGACCCCAAATTGCTTATTTCTCGATGCCGCGTGCGTGTCGATGATATATTAAAAAGAACCATTAAGATTAAATGATTCGTGTAGTTTCTCTATTATTACCGTGAAATTCTAGTTTTAGATGAGCTTATAAGACGTCCTTCATCTTCAAGGGTGAGGTCTGTCTTCCCGCTTCTAAAGTTACCAGTCTAATTTCTGAAACCATGGTTGAAAATAAGTTATCCCAATAACACTATTAATATTACTCACTTCCATTTCGTTTTTTGCTTCTTATTGAGAGCTTAGAAGCAAAATATGCCAAATGCTTTCCCCTTTATTACATCCATTATATCTTTGAGAAATTTTTTTTTAAAAAAAAATCGCGCTGTGCCCTCTTAAAAGCTTACATCAAGAGTAAGAATTTTAACGTAGGTTGATGTGTGTGTGTGTGAAAAAAGGTAGCTTAACTACTCCCTTTGCGATTTTTAGTTCATGTAACTGAAAAAAAAATCTCAGTATTTATGAAATTTCCCATTATCTGCAAGAAAAAAGGGGGCAATGGCCCTGAACAATTTTTGAAGAACCTTTGCAAAGAATGTATTGACATATATAAAAAGTAAATATTGTAAGAGAAAAAGTATAGAAAAATGATAGATTAAGTATTACAATCCACACAGCTACGCGTTTCTTTTGAACATTTATTATACCTACAAAATGTAAACAGTAATCTGGCATATGAGTATTTCAAGCAAGTGTATATCATAAAGAATACTACAACTTGTTTTCTTGTTGGTGTCCATTTTATCTGCAAAAAGGGCAATAGAATTTTATGCGCGAGTATAACGGATATATAAGCAGAAAATATTTGTTTTCGGGATTGTGATTATAAGTAAAAAAAAAAAAAACATATTTTACAAGTTAAGCTATTAAATAAATCTTAATCTATTTTTTTGTTTTGTTAGCTTAAATTAGTATAACATTGATAAGAAAACAAATAATTTTTTTCCTCTGAAATAAAGCAAACTATTTAAATAACTAAAAACTAATTTATCTAATTTGTCTCCACACTAAATATCTTTTGATATATCATTATTTATTTTATTTAAAAGCTTACTCAATAATATAATTCCAACCTATTATAAATATAATGATAATCATGTAACTTTTTTAGCATTCCAAAAAATGTTACGATATTCAAAGAATAAATTTCCTAGTCATTTATTATCAAATTAAATTGAAAATATTTAGTATAAGGGAATGATATAATTTTACTGAACTTCTCTTAACTTTATGATTAATCTTGAATGTAACATACCAAATATATAACATTAGAAGTATATACCTGAAAGTAAATTCAAATAATATTTATTAACCTAATTACAATGAAATGGTATTGAATATTTTGTGTGTAAATTATGAAAAAATATTTATGTCTTTTGATAATTCAGAAGCTTTAAAAAAAAGGATGGAGAAAATGAAATAAGTTGTACGTATAAGGAATATTATTGTATAATTTTGAACACAGTTTTACTCTTTCTTAATATAAATTTTAAGAAAATAAAACTTGTGATTAAATTAATCGCGTCTATTACATCACCCAAGCTTTTAAAAAACTATGAAAAACTATATATCAACCTCCGATCTTGAAACCAGTATTCTGATTATTGTCTTATCGTCGGTTCCGATCCATTTAAAGTTGTGAAGCGTTTTCTGCGAAGCAACGCTGGCCCCGTCAATGCATTCCACTGAAAAATAATACATTCACATTTGTTACGTTGCTATAAAATACATTGCTATCTCATTTACATCACTCTCTCTCAAAGATTTTCTTCCTTTATTAGATTGATAAAATATAATGCTGTTATTCTTTTCAAAATTTTAAAAAGTTATGTTGTTTTTAAAATCAAGTTAACACTAAAAATATATTATCAGTATTTAAAAAAAGTAAACGGGATATATACATTTATTCATTTAACACGTTCGCTGTCACTGACGTGCTGGCGCGTCAGCATAGTGTTACCGCTGACGTAACGATCGACTATGATAAGTTATATGCTTTATTTTTAGTGCGGCTTCTGAGGCGGATATATTAATTTTACTGGCAGCGAATGCGTTAAAATTATTAAATATTAGTTAAAAATGTAATTTATCTGATGAAATTTTTTTTATTTGATGATAAAGTTTCAAGTTTGTTATTAGTTATATAATCAGACTTTTATACTAAATAGTTACAATTTTTTTTATAATTAAAGTATTTTAACTAATAATATATGTCTATTAAAATAAAAAGATAGTAGACCATTAAAAAAAGATTCAGATTTTTATATATATCCAACTTGAATATTACAATTTCAATACTTTTTTGAAAAATGTATAAAATTAGATTTTTTCACCAATATTGTCTCAAAAATATGTGTTTAGTTAAAATTGTATGTTCTTTTAAAAATTGAATACTTATATATTTAAAAAATAATATAAATAACTCTACTATTAATTTAACAGAATTTTGAATTACTGTCACCATTATTCTTTTTATACATGAATGTATAAAATATTTATACAGCGAGTAGTATCAATAAGTATAGATGTAGCAAAATGCAAAAATAAAGTTTCTGTTTCTGGCTCCGAAAAGCAAAACAAAGCCTTTTATAATCTTGTTTTATCTTATCTGTTAAATATTCTGAGTGCAATGAACTCTGTGGAGTCAAATTTTTCCTTATTTAACTAAAATATAAAAAATTTAAACAATTTTCAATACATATGTATTTTGAGATAAAAGATAGTTTTAAACTTAAGAGGAAGTACGGGAGAAAATTTTGATTCTTCTCAATATCACGACATTCCAAGTATGGCTTTGTTATCGCTCTACTTACTGAAAAATTATTCTAGTTAAGATAGAGACTTATATCTTGTGATCAGAGAATAGATTTAAATGTTTGGGACATTAAGTACTTAAAGTCAAAGTCTAGCTCTTTATCGATGGAATTTCTAATTTCGATTAACCATTACTTTCTGAAAATATCGTTTGGTAGATTAATTTTATATATTTCATAGTATAGTTTTTAATTATATTTGTTTGAATTGCTATAATTGTTTGTTTGAATTATTTCAATATAATGTTTGTTGAATAAAATCATTTGCTGTTTTTTAATATTATTACTTCCGTAACTGTAACTTTTAAAATTAAAACAATAGACGACAAATGAAGTTAATTTATGTAACTGAGGAGTAGGATCGATAAAATTTTGAGACTATTTTTATAATTTCGTTCGTCATTCTTTGCAAA
The DNA here is from genome assembly GCA_019973955.1 of Trichonephila inaurata madagascariensis. NCBI lineage: Eukaryota > Metazoa > Arthropoda > Arachnida > Araneae > Nephilidae > Trichonephila > Trichonephila inaurata. The sequence continues at coordinate 253,852 of BMAV01024057.1, read as the reverse complement.
AGATAACATATACCAAGATGATTGGAAAAAAAAAAGCAGGAGAAAAAAGTAGGTCACTTATACTTTAGAATTGATCTGTTGCAATAAAGGAGGACATATAGTTTGAAAATGAGATCGATTTATTCGACTTCTTTTTTTTTTCCTTTGCCCAGAGTTTGATTTAGCTGATACTAGTTTGGAAGAAAAAAGCGGATAAACCATTTAAGAGGATCTCATAGTATTTCCTTAAATTTAAAGAAACTTTCAGCTGCGCCTTTTAGTCCTTATACTATTAACTTCCATAATTTACTAGCAAATAAATTAATAAAAATATTCTATTTTTATCTATTAAAACATGTTATACAGTTCTGTTTCTCGGGGTGGATGAGTGTGTGTGTGTGGGGGTGATAATTAAGTACAACTGATTTTATATTCAATTGATTTAGATACTTAAATCTTACATCACAAATCCTTCACATCCTTGATACCTTTTGTTCTGTTGTTTTGCCCTAGTTATTACACTAGGCAAGTACAGTATGTACAACAACGATGTGCGTACATTTTTATTTATCCCCGAGAGGTCTGGTATATTTTAAGCTCCATTTAACAATATGTAATAAAGTCATTCTAAATTAAAAATTGACAAAATGTACCGAGTTCTGATTTAATTTCTTCGAACTTCAGCAGAGTTAAATCGAGAACAATGCATTTTGAGTGTGGCCCTGTACCTTATTATGAATGTTGTTTGTCTTAATATTAACGATCAACACCTTAAAATATGATTCCAGTGTACTGTATTGAAAGTCTTACTATGCGCTAAGAAAAGTGTATTTATTTTATTTATGATAGATACAAAAGTATTATAATATAAACTTCAAGAGAAGATACTCGTAGAACATATTTTTTTTAAAAAAACCTTTTTCTATATGCAAATGCTTGGTTGCCTTTTAAAAAAATGAAACTTTAGAAGACTTTCTTTTAGTCAATTCGTAAACACATTTTTGTGTGCATTCATTGTCATTTCTGTTGAAGACTTTACAAGGAATGAGTAGCTGTACCCCTCAGGACGAGACAGATAGACATTTCTTGTATGGGGTGGAAATGTTAGAGATATCCGAAAATTTCACCAGAAGGGTGGTTTTCAATTTTCAGATTTTTTTTCTTATGGAGACGTATGAAAAGTTTTATCTACGATAATCCCATCCATCCCAATGAAGGCCTTGTTCCGAGAATTTCTGTTGCACCTCGTGATATACAAAAGGCTTGATGCTTTAACGAATATATGTTGAGTAGCCTTTACAAACCCGCTTCGCTGGGTATTTCATGATGTATTTGTATTATACATAGCTTTTAAGTTAATGGTATCAAAGTCCTAGTATTAAGCTTTCGATTGTATTGAAAAATATTCTTATAGCCTTTGCTTCTAGATTTAAAAAGGAAGGGACATGAATTTTTAAAGCTGAAATATAATTATTTTCTTGCGCACCAGTAACCCTCTTGAGAGTAAATTTTCAACCTATCCTAATGGATGACTTGTCAACAAAGAAACGTGTGCTTAAGCAAGTTTAAAGTCTGAAAGGGTTTAATAGATTAAAACGGAATTTTTTGTCTATAATGCCCACGCAACGTCCTCTCGGAAGTCGATTTCCGTATAAAACATGTTCTAATAAATCTCTACTTTAACAACAAGAAAAAAAAAGCATGCCTGCCAAATTTCAGGTCTGTAGGCTTAATAGTTTCGTAGATCTCGAGACAAGTGAGTGTGTGTGAGAGAGTGAGTCGCTTTTCTCTTGTACATATATTTAAATTGCTACGCTGAGAAGACGTGAAGCGTATATCAATTCTGGCAGTCTCAGTCTTTAGCAGTTTTGTGATTTGTGTGTATGCTCATAAACTTAATTTCCTACTAATATAAAATTAAGTTCTCCTATTTATTTTGAAATGATTTTTTTTGTACTTCTGTCATATTCTTGAGTGTTGATTCAATAAGAGATTGTAACTGTTTACTTTCTAGTGACTCAGCACTGGATCGATGGTAATAGGTAGTTAGTTGAAAAAAAAGTCTTTAAGAGGTTCATATCAAAAGTCTTGAATAACTCTGTATTAATTTTTACAGGGATGTTTTTATATTTCTTAATTAGGATAATGTCCGGTTGCTTAATGTATGTAATAATGCATAAAATGTTTATTTACCTATTAAGCTACAGGAAGCATGCCTTACGTTGCCACCCCATTCCTGATTTGATAGCCTCTTCCATTATGTGCCCCGCAACATTTTCGTAAGCGGCAATAGTCGCTCGCAGTTGTTCTCGGCTGCGGGTTGCTAAGACGGTTATAAATAGATCTTGGTCGCTGCCCCAGCTTTTCGATAAACCTGCCTAAAAAGGAAATAAAAACATAATTGTGTATATACTTAATTTGTTGTTGTTACTCATGTCACCTGTCTGACGCTGTCAGATCGAGTCCCACGAAATTTATCGGGACAAAGGGCTAGATGTACACCTGTCGTTATCTGTAGCTTTGAGCACCATACATGTGACAGTACAATTTGGCTCGGTTCCATTCCAATTTTGAGGGAGAAAGCCGATTTCTTGGCCGGAACTACGGCTGAGGAGGGGGTGAGCCTTCTTCTGGGTCTCTTATTAATGAATTAACCTCCTTTAAGAAGATTTATGCCAATCAACTTAGTACTTCGGAAGAAAGCCAGGAGATTCATTCAGGCTTATTCCTATAAAATATCAGACTGCCTTCTCGCGCTTTATGAGTTGGTAATATAAAAATCCCTCCCTCTTTTCGTTAGGGTGAGAAGATACTCCCCGTGCCATTCGGTGTTATTCCAGTTAGTCTCCCAGCCCACATCTTGGTTTGCTTGGATTTTAAAAGAACAAGGTCCTTTGTAGAATCCTTCTGTTTTTAGACTTTGGAAATTTTACCATGGAGATTGCCTACATTGCCAGGACAATCTGGGTGTAGCAATAACAATAACTTAATTTTTAAACATCGCTTTTAAGAAGATACCAGAGCAATAATATTAATTATTTCTTAAATCGCTCGTTTACTCTAATTTTGTTTTAAATTTCAACTTTACTGGAAAATAAAACCTGATAAAAACAGTAATATCTGGAAGCATTTAAATTATCTTCAAACGTTTTTTAGTCTTTTGAAGTGCCTCAAATGCTTAAATTCATTTCCAAGAAAATTCAAGAACTAGTCGTTTCATGTTTTGCTTACTTTACAACTCAATTTAGTCTTCCTTATTGCATAATTTAAAATAGAATTTTGATTAAAATTATATTGATATGAAGTTAAATTGCAAAATGCTTTCAATATATTACCAAACATAATATTTTTTGTTAAGCATGGAAAGTTCAATTTTCTTAAAATAAAAGAGATAAATTAATTTATTAGAGAATTTTGAGATTTCAGCTTAGGATGTTCTCTGTCTTTTGTCTCAAGTAAAGAATAAAAAACGAAAGTTTCTCTTACATAACAAATATACGATTGCAATTTATATTTTCAAATTAGTTTAAATTATAAGGAAATGATTTCGGATTGTGTTTGAATATTTTTATTGGTAGAGGAAAAAATTCAGATTCTTACGTCTCCCGGTAAAATATATAGGAGATTTAACTATTCTAGTTGATTTTTATCTTAAATTTATTGTAGATATTCTAGTAAGTGTTTTGAAATTTTAGTAAGAGCTTAAACGAAAATTGTAAAATCAGAAAATCACATGCAGTCAAATGACACTGTGATGTCACAAATAAACTCGATTCCTGTGACGTTATGATGACATTAAAAATGCAATCACTTGTCACCTACCGATCAATTCTTATATCTCACTGTTGCCAGCTATGGATTTTTAAAGAAACTTTCTTTAAGAAATATATATTTTTTAGTAATGTTAACACTCACAAAAATTCTTTTGATTAAAAATTTTTCCATTATATAAAGAGACAAGAAGAAAAAAAAATCCTTATGTAAAAGAATTTTTGTTGACTTCATATTGTTGATAACTCTTCACAACCTAACTATTAAATCTGACACTGTATATAGAATTTTCTAGCATAACAAATGTGAGACTGGCGTGAACTTTCAGCGAAGTCACGCGATTGCATGTCATGTGACCATTAGAATTGAGTCCATTATCTCAGGAAACTAAATAAAGTTATTAACTACTTTCGAATGCAACTATAGTTTAAATTTATTTTGATTAAGTAAATTTATAACATGTATCAAAATTATTCAGACAGAATGAAAAAGTAACATAATCAGGAAGAAGGAGTGGAAGTGCGAAAAGTCAACACGAAATAACTTCAAAAAATGCCATTCGTTTAGCTTGTAAACATTCTTTAACAAAATATGTACCATACATTATAAGAAATAATCAATAAATAATATTTTAATTTGCTTTTTTTTACATATGTAAGTGTGATGCTTCTGTGAATATTTCATGGGAAATATTCTCAGTTATGTTCAGATGGACCTACAAATCCAAAAGGCTGGTTCTTATTCACGATATCTCGTATTTCCAATGTATCTAGTTGATGCAAAGATTCTTCCAATCAAGATGTTATTAGAGATTTGGAAAACTGTTTTAAAACGGACGTGACTTACCTATGTCTAACATATCACCTATTCTATCATAGTCTTGCTTAAGGGGTCATATACCTTTTAAAATTTCGGGGAAAAAATCGATTTTTTATTATTATTTTATTTTATAGAGCAAACTTTCTGAGTTTTTAAAAGAAACCGCATGCAGATAGCCCCAATATCACGGAAGTTATTAAGAAAATAAAAAAGATAAGAAAAAGGTAATTTAAATATTGCTACACAATTATTAAAAAGTAATTTCTTGAAACTTTTCACACACACGTCTATCGCTTTGTGATGTAATCAAAGGAAATAAGAATGGTGGAGAATGGATATCCGTGAACGCTGGCTTCCTGAAAATATGCTTAAGGGTGTTTTTTGTTGTACTTTGAAATAAAAAATCTTAAAATTGAATTTTGTTACTACCACAATGTTTCCAGATTTAAATTATGCTTTGGATCAGCTTTTGATTTTTTTTAAAATGAATATTTCATGATTTGCCTGAATAGTAATTTTAGCTTTTATATGTAAGGATACTTTTGAAAATATTATTATTACAAAAGTACTTTTAAATGTAGTCTGAAACTAGCGTGTGTGCATTATACAACCTCAGAAAAAGATAAGAGCGAAAGGCGTGATACTTTCGGTAACCTTCCAAATGACACCAGTCTATGATATAAAAAGTTGAAGCAAATCTGCATTAAAAAAGAAATTTTCTTCTCTTAACAAGCCAGAAAAAATTAAGTTAAATATCTGACTCTAAAACATATATAATGTGTATTATATTCTGCCGTTTCCTCACATTTATATACGATTTTTTTTACCCTCCAATTTATTTTAATATCAAATTTTTCTCTGGCCTAAGCATACCAAGAAGAAAAAGCAAGTTATGAAGGGGAAAAAAAAGAATCAAAAGTTGCGAAATTCCATCGAAAAAGTAATTGCATCCTTAGCTCATTATTTCAAGATATTGTCTTGTTTAAAATTGCTTTTTTGGTATTTTTTCTTCGTCCATCCCCCTCGCATTTAAATTTAAATTTGAGTTTCCATTTCATTCTCACTCCCAATTTTTCTAAGTCATTTTTCTTACATTGATAGTTTAATAACATTACATTCACAACACTAGAGGACTCTGGACGACTGGCCTTTTAATTTTAAGCCATGGTCAAGTGACGCGGAAGATCTCCCTGAGCTAGCACTTCACTCTCCAAACTAACAACACGACATGCCATCGTAAAGACATTGGCCTTTGACAGATTTAACGTGCATTAGCTTTTCTACAGGATGGGTCCCAGTGCAGCGTAAAATTCGTACTCAGGACTCGACAGTAAATGCCTGCCCCTGAGTTCAGGACCATGAGAATTCGGGTGTAGCAAACTTTCTTTTGGATCATTGGTACTTAAGCCAAACAAGTCAGAAAACTCTGAAGGAGGTATATTTTAGATTTTACTAAATGAGCTTTCCCTTAATAGGAAATTTATTTATCTTGATCACAACGCTTTCTAAATTTGAAAGATTTTTTCCGGCGCTGTATATATAAAATATGGAGGGAGGCCAAGAATTGAAAATTTTACGGAATATGTAAATTAAAAACGATACATCACACAATTCCCCATAGGTTTTTAAATATTTAACTTTTTTTTCGCATATTTTACTTCGAGATATGAAAAGGTTTAAATGCAGAACTTTGCACAACATTTTAGAGAATTTTCAATGCATTCTTTTTCTTTTTTTATTCTGTTTTATAAATAAATATTTTAAATAGAATTACAGCTTAAATAAATGATATCAAATAAAAGTAACTCAAATTTGAAGATATTAAACGATGATATAAAAGGATATTGGTATTATATTTTGCAAAGATAGAAAACAAAATTGAATTAAAAGTTTCTAAGGTTACATTTTACGGTAACATACAATATTGGAAACAAATTCTTCAGTTGTTTTTTAGAGACAGGACACACACACATAAGAAAATAAAATACGAATCACATAAAGCTCAGTGAATTTTATTATTAAAAATGCATCATTAGTATCTCTAGAAGCATTATTTATAAGAAAGAGTTCCTGGATATTTGGCAGCTAGCCATTGTATGCAGTAATTTTGTATGTAAATCAAATTTATTCTTGTAAATCTTCCTCAAAAATTCAAAGTTATATCATTACATTATTGAAATTAGTTTGTCATGTTGGAGTCGATTTTGTATTATAGCACGCATTTATTCATTCTCATTTAATCCTTTTCTTTGCATTTTATTGAGAAATCATTCCTCGTCATACCTAAGCAAATGAAGACCTTTTACGTTAATCTGGTTATAAATTCTTTCTTTTGCCTCCAAAAGATATTACGGAGAAATAGTTGGTGGTTTTTTTTCATTTGCTTAAGAGAGTTGTCACTAGGGTTATATATATATATATATGAGTATATATATATATATATATATATATATATATAGTATATTATGCTATATATATATATATATATATATATATATATATATATATATATAAGGGATCGGCAACCTATGGATGTGTGGACACATGTGGCACGCGGTACAATTTTCAGTGGCATTCTGCACTATTTACTAATTTATCAATTTTGAGTGAATTGAAGTTGATAAATATGTAATGGACCTTATTTTGACAAACATCTTTTGGAATTATTACGAAAAATCTGAAAGATAACCTCTAAAAATAAATTTACAGCTTTTTGTAAGTTGTTGAATGTTATTGCCGGAGAGAGAGATTTAATTGTTTGAAGAGAGAAAATTGCATGTACTTTGCTTGCTGCTTTTGATTCTACAGATCTGAGAGAAAAAATCTTTCCTCGTATGAAAAATATTTCAACCGCAATCCAAATTGTTTTACAACTGAATGCTTAGGACCGAGTCAAATTGAAAATCACAGATTATACCCCCTGATTTTATGATATGAAAGTAGAGCGGCGCAAGCACTAGGATCATATTAAAATTTTTATTTATCTTTTTATTTAACTATAATGATGGGAATTACTTATATTTTATACTGATTTTTCTTATTTTAATATGTTAAAAAATACAAAATATACGTAAAACATTAATTTTTTTTGAAGAAATAGTTATATTTTATGCTATTTATTTTTATGTTAAGAAATATCTTTAAATGATGCAAAATTAATTTATAATAAAACTGTAACTATCTATATTTTTGACCTCTTTTCTCTCATGTATTATCGCAAGAATCGAATTCTTTCAAAAATGTCCTACTGTGTGGCACGCTGAATCATATTAATATATAATTTATTTGCTTAAAACGTTGCAGTCGTGGCAAGAGAAAAATGAAGATATAAATTCAATCAACATTTACTCGGAAAAGTTTTTAACACCAGGGAAAAGATATAAGTGACCTTCTTCGCCTGCGCGCCAAGCAACAAAGAAATAGGATTATCCCTTCTACATTCAAAAAAAAGGAAAATAACAGGGAAAATATTATAGAAGTATTATAATCATGTGTTCATGTGAAGGAAATAGTTATCATTTTGTAAGTTATGTAGGTGGTTTTTAGTTAAAAATTTAAGCTTCTCTCTGGGAAAGAGTGAATGAGCTTCTGTGAATTGAAATGAATCAGAACAGAAAGTGTTTTCTTTTAACGAGGGAAATGGAGGCTGATTTTTCGAAAATGATATTTGAAATTAAGATATACGGAAAAATATGATATTAGAATTTAATTTAATAGCAAAGCCAAGGACGTAATTTGAAATTTCACGAGCAGAATTGAATTAATAATAATTATATATATATATATATATATATATATATATATATATATATATATATATATAAAACACAATGTCCTCAGAGATGTATTCTTATTAAATTAGATTGTAACAAAATTATAATTACCACAATACGGATGTGCTGGTGATAGTTTAGCTAATTTATGCTTACGTTTTTATGAGAAATAATATATTGATAATAGAATTTTTTCTATGTTTATTTTTATCTGTTATATTGTTAATTTAAATTATTTTTGGTCCAAGTGGTGAGTTTATATCTAAGATAACATTTTATTTTTATTTATTTACAGATTGTTGAAATTAACAATAACCGACATACTACAGATTACAATACCAATAATAACTTTCCATATAGACTCATAAAACAGCAATTTTAAAATTTTTACCACATCATTATATAAGGTTCCATTTTGGAAAAAGTAGAAGTCATACATGAATACTCAGGAAATATAACACTTAACTGCTGACAGCGCAATTATTTAGTTACTAAAATAGAGATAAAATTAATTATTTTAACGAAATTTGTTCGATACTTTAATAATTTTACTTGTGGTTTTACTAAAAATAAAATAATTTATAACTATTTTGCATAATTAATTAATGACTTAATTATCCTTAATTAACTTTAATTACAATTTATTTTTACTTTATTTAATCGTAGATATCGTTTCATTTAACTTGTTGGGATAACTTTTGATTTTGTTTCAAGTTATTAACCTAAATTTTACTAATATTTCCATTTTTAAGAAAATACATAAATTTTATTTATTTTTTCATATTATTTTCTTTGAATAATATATTGTTTTGATTACATTAGTGAATATGTTTACAAAAATTATTTCGGCTTTTACATTTTATTTTATTTATTGTGGTTTCGCTTGTATTTTTTCTCAGATAAATTTTTTTGATACGCTTGAATTATGTTGATCTCAGATTTTTCTCAAATGAATTTTAGTAATCTCAATTTTTACTGTAGGCTTTTCTTAACTGCATGACATCCTTGCTAATAAAGGGTCAATAAAAGGACAAGGTTGGTTCTTAAAATTTTATTTTGACTCTGCTATCTTAGCTTCAAGCTTAACAACAACTACTAATGTAATAATGGATGCTATATTATTTCTTTTATCTGTATTGACTTGTTATTTTTGTGTGGTCACGGTAAGAGAGGGGTTATGGTTGCGAACTTGTGGCCGATATTGTTACTGTCGAGTCTTATGTTCAAATCCTGTTACCATAAAAGATTTATTGTGTAGAGGGGTTTATGCTCATAAAATCTGTCATTGGTTCAAAGTCTTCACGTTGACATGATGTAGAAGTTTAGAGAGCGGGGTGCCAGCTCAGAGATCGTCCTCGTCACTTGACCGTTGTTCAAAATTACAAGGTCCGTCCTCAGTAGCCTTCATATTGCTTCAGAATGTGACGCTATGTTTTACTTTAAGTTAGATTTATAGTAATCTAGTACAGTATTATTGTGTGTGTGATTTTATAGATACCTAGGTTTTTAGTAAAATCAGTTGCATATTTAGTACACCAGAACGTGATCGGGATTGCTATTGCTGTTATAAAAATGTTTTAAATATTAGCACATATATTTGCACCCAACTATAAAAAGTTTCATTTGCTACTAACTGAGTTTATATTTATGCAGTACTCCATTCGTTTGGAAGTATATTTCAAATTTATCACATGCAAATCAAATACTTGAAATATTAATAAATAAAAAATTAATAAGATTTTCACAATCTTAAAATAAATCACTACCAAAACAAGCCTAATTTCGAAAATAAATAGATTCAATTAAAAATAAATCTAGCAATATAAGTATTTATAATAGAAATCAATGACCTATTAAAAGACTCCTATTGTAAAAACCTAGAAATAAAATAAAACTATCTTTCCTGAAACTTAAATCGGGAAAAACAATAACAAAAAAACTTTTATGGAGAGACTTGAATGATATATTAAAATTAAACTCCTAAAGGGCCGAGTTTAATTCTATGAACCCCTAGCATCCCAATGAAGTTCTCTATCATCTCTTAAGAAGTCTTAAATTCACTGTACATTTTAGCTATACAAAAAAACGAAGTTTCTAAATGAGAATCTAAAATTTCAGAAGAAAAAAAATACAGTAAAACATTAAATATCAATTAAAATTAGAAATCAGAGCTAGTATAGTGGGATATTTTTCAGACAGAAGGAAGACAGTAAAAGAATTTAAGAGTAAGAGCAAAATTCAAAGTTCCCTTGAGTGTGTAAGACTACTTATTCCCTCAAAGAGGGATTGCATTTTTGGAATTTATATACTGTTTTATATATAGAACTCCTTCTATGATATTCAGCAAACGAAGATATTAATATGTATAACGTTTTTGTATGAGGTACATTGATTTTCATACAATAGCTCAGGAGTCTTTTCCGTTTCAATGGCATTACTGCCCCGATGTCCGTGAAAGACAGATTGAATCGTTTAAGAATACTTCTTTTTTGTCATTTTCATTTTGTCGCATTACGACGCACGCGAGCGCGGAAACTGAAAGTCAATTATGAGAATTGTGTTTGTCGTGTAACGCCACCCTCATTAGAATTCTGTGATATCCTTCATATCGTCACGTCATTCAAGGTGATGGACGATCGACCTTCCTTTCTTTTCGGGCGTGAAGGGGAGCAAAGGGCGAAGTTCTTTTCTATTTTTCTTCAAGTTTTTTAAATCTGAAAAACAGTTTGTAAATGAAATTTTACCAAAAGAAAAGCAGAAGTTTGAAAACATTGGTAAAAATCGACAAAGAATTGAACGCTTAAATTTAAATATATGCTTAATGACATTCAAACATCGTAGAAACGTATACAGATGATTAAGTGAGTTATATCAACAATAATAATAACACACAATATAAATTTTGATTTTGATAATGCAGCATGTTTAAATGACATAACAAAATCATAGGAAATAAATTAGTATAGTTGATTCCATGTTTGCTTGAAAAAATATTGATGGATACTAAATTTAAATATATAAATAAGTTTTTGAAATATGACCTGAGCTTCCTCTTTCAACATGTTTTAAGATGCGTTAAGCATATATTTGAGTATAATTATATAAATTATAATTTTTATACATACATTGTTCATTTTATCCCTCAATATATGTATGGTTAAATCTACATTTTGAATTTTTACAAAGTTATTCCAAATATTGCAAAATATGTTAAGTAATTGTATTAAAGTATGCCGCTGGCCCTGTACGCCTAAGGTTGCCGGTTCGACACCAGGCTTCCAAGGTCGGTGGGTTTTTCCTGATGCAGAAAATCAATAGTGTCCATGTTGTATGATTATACGGCATGTTTTAAAGATCCCAGTGCCTGTTTGGCTTGGGAAGTGCTCGCAGATACAATTATATTTCAGTACGAAATCACAATAATTAATTTTTGACCAAAAAAAAAAAAAAAAGACGAACAAAAAAAGCAATATTACTTACTTCTCTGAAAACTGTTTTCAAATATCGAAGCTCCTAAAAATAAATAAAATGATTTAGCATTTTTTTTAAATTTAAGGATACACAATGTATATATCGAGACAAATATTGAGCTTTTGTAACCGAATGACTTAGCTAAGAATTATTTTTCTGAAAGAGACAAACTTATCAAAGGCCCTTTTATCCGAAATAGTTCAATTTGCAGTTCAGTTTAATTTTCCAAATTTTTAAACAACAGCAACAATAACTACATCTTTATTTTTTTTAATTCTTTTACTTTTACATTAATAATTTAACCGTTGGGCTAAATTCATGTTGGTCACATGATAAATGCATCACGTGCACTACATTGAACTTAAATTAGCATTAAGCTTATACTTGTTCTTCTATTTGTAAAATTTAGATAAACATTTAAAATTTAGTATAATTGGGTAAAGATAATCAAATGTTATGATTCTTAAAAAAATTTCAAAATTATAAAGAAAAACTCTCATATTATACGCGTGTTAATGAATCAGGGCCATTTCGTTTACTTATGAGGGGCACTATTGCTAACAAAAATATGTACTTTTTTAAAGAAAGTATCCGAAAAAAGCAAACGTTAGCAATAGCGTACATGAGCTGGTTAACTAGAAGAACGTGTTTGCATTTATCATGTGATTATGACGTCACATGACTTTATGAATTAATTGGTTGGAAATACATGATTGCAGTTATATCATGCGACGTTATAGTCATATGAATTCAGCTTATTGTAAAGCATAATTTTTTTTATCTATTATAACACCAATATACACTCATGGACAAAAAAAAAAAAATTAGCGCACCAAAAGGGAGTCGTCAAAATGAAACGAAATTTTACATACGTAATGACTACTTTGATATAAGTAAGTGATTAGAGAATCAAAGAAAAAGGATCATTTATTTTAGAGAAAAAGGCAAAAGAACGGAGGATTTAATACCCTGTTGAACTCCCTCTATATAGCACGAGCCTAATGCACGATGCTATACGATCGGGCATTGAGGAATACAAGTTCTGTATGATGTCTTGAGACATTTCGTTCCATATTTGCCGTAACCTTGCCTCTAGTTCAGAGTTTCTCAAACTGTGGGGCGCGCCCCCCTTGAGGGGCGTGATAACTCTTCGAGGGGGGCGCGAGCATATGGAAAAATTGAAAACTATAGATTATTCAAAAAATTATTAATTTGCTGAAAATAAACAAATAAGATACTTTCTGACATAATAAAATATAAAATACACACTTACACTGATGTAATACACTTATAAAAGTATCAGTACTGTACAATGTGTTTCATTATTAATTTAACAATACTAAATTAAGAACAAGTTTGATTATTACCAGTGACCCCATGGGCTTGTATTAGCACTTATCTTGATGATTTGTAAGGTTTATAATTAATTCCTTAACTTTCGATTAAAAGTTACGTGATTCGCTCCCCAATGCCACGGTTTTCCACGTAGAAGCGCGTATTTTGATGGTTTTTGGGGGTGAGGGAGGAGAAAAGGAATAAAAAAGCAAATCCTCTGAAATAAATAAATCCTTTGCAAACACTGTCAAGGTCCTTTTATTGCATTCGAAAGCCTTCTGAGTAATTTTGTGGAAAGAAGTGCACAGAAAAGATTGTACTTCGTAAAGACGTATATATACGTCCAGAAAATTAAAGCTTTGACTAGAGAAACGTTTATATATGTCGGTGGCGCATAAAAGGTTAAAGTCGTATTGTAGCTTTAGTGTAAAAGTATAGTATTATGGAATTCAATACATTGTTATTGTATGGAGGGGGGCGCGATGAAAATGATGATTGAATATTGGGTCGCGAATATTGAAAGTTTGAGAAGCACTGCTCTAGTTCGTTCAAACTCGTGGGATGCCCAACTCGCCGTCCCAAATGATCCCAGATATGCTCTATTGGAGACAAATCTGATGATCGGGCAGGCCAAAGAAGGGTAGTAACAGTGCGGAGACAGTCTTGTGACACCCTTGTCGTGTGAGACCGAGCATTGTCTAGTTGAAAAATGGCTCCTGGGAGCCGTTTTATGAGTGGAAACACATGTGGTTGCAGGATGTCATGGACCTAACACTGGGCTGACATGGTTCCACGGATCAATACGAGGCGGGACCATGTATTGTAGGCAGTGGCACCCGATACCATCACACCAGCTGTGGGAGTGGTGTGTCGCTGTAAATCAAAGGCAGGATTGAGGCGTTCACCACGGGATCTCCACACACGAACACCATTGTCATCACTACTGAAATTGAATCTGGATTCGTTGCTAAAGACGATCTGGTTCCATTCCGCTGCAGTCCATTTTCCTCGTGCTCGGCACCACTCCAAACGGAGGCGTCGATGGGCGGGCGTCAAGGGCAGCACACCTAATGGGCGCCGCGATCTCAAATGTCCTTCAGCCAGGCGCCTTCGTATGGTTCGAGAGGACACAGGGGCCCTTAGTGAAGGTGCTACCTGTGCCTGGATGGCGGCCAACGAAGCAGTTGACTGTACGCGTGCATTTCTTACGATGTGGTGGTGTTCTCGACCACTGGTCTGTCGAGGGCGTCCTGAGCCTGGTCTTCGTGTAAATGACATCTCTAGGATCCACTGGTTTCAACAACTCCTCACGACACAGCCTAATTGACGTGCCTAATTGACAGCCTAATTGACGTGCTACTCGCCTAGCTGACTATCCAGCTTCCATCATGCCGATGATTCTTCCCCTCTCAAACTGCGACAGCTGCTCATATTGACTTCGAAAACGGCGTAATGGCTTGTCTACCTCAGCTCTTTTGCTTTGTAAACGATTCAGCACACTCAAATAAGCTTTGGTTACCTGTTTTATTCTCCACGGAGAACGACATTAAACGCCCTCTACCGGCTATGCATAATGCGCAATCACGCTGCATTTCTAATCATTTGCATATCTCCTCGACATGTACCTTCATGCCAAGTTTCGTTACGATCCTGCAATTATTTCTTGGTGCGCTAATTTTTTTTGTCTCCATGAGTGTATTAAACCAGTTGTAATCATTCAGTCACAACAATAACTAGCAATCCTTAGAACTACTTGGTAAACTTATTTTTGGCCGAAAAACATTACATTTCAAATAAAATCAGCGGTCAGTTGAGTATTTTTGTTAATCAAACATAGTTGATACAAGCTTATCCAGATAAAGTTAACATTTTTCGCACTTCCATTGGTTGATATTGATTAGTTGCATTATATTTATGTTATTAAAATTAGATTGAAGGAATGATGGACCTTCACAATGTCAATTTTTGGTCAACATTGTGACTTTGATTTATTTTATACTAATAATATTCCTTATATTTCACAGAATAATTCTGTCAAATAATTTGATCATTTTAATTGATAATTACTGAATTATTTTTTTAAAATTTTTTCTCAAATAAATGTTTAAAATACACTTTTCTTAGTTCATAAGTTTTCCTTTTTCATTGTTACGTAAAAAGCTCCTTACATGTCAAATTACGTCATATCTCTTTGAAATTTTCACAACTTATGAAAGATGATATAATTCACAAATTTGTGCATTAGTTTTCTAAAAAATTTAACGGATCACATTTTGTGTTGTTTTGAATACTTTGAATGTGTGATAATTGGTGAAATATTTCATATAGTATAGAAAATTTATCTTTTTTTCATCAAATTTTATTCTGAATTTAAAAACCATGCACAGATATATTTTGTTGTAGTTCATCTATATATAAAACAAAAATTATGTACGTATCTTAAAAAACTAATGCACAAGGAGCATTTTTGAAAATAAATTAAAAAATTTTATTTAAAAAAAAACTAGTTTTATAACAGTTTTTTTTAAAAAAAAATTTAAAAATTTAAATTGCGAAATATAATAATCATTTACTGTATTGATTCCGTTTTCAGCTAATTAAGCTAACAATTTAAGAAATTTTTTTATGATCCATCGTTCTCTTAAACCTTCTTTTTTAATACATTTAAATTATATGCAATGTGAAATCTTTTTAAACGAGCTTACTAAAATCTGGGTGAAATAAAAATTTTCCTCTCTCTTTTGAAACATCCTACGCACATTACTTTTACAACCCTTGCGATGTTCAACACCTATCTTGTCATTTGTTTGCTTTATGTGATTTCATCGCAAGAGTTATTTACTTTGATAATGGGAGATATTTGTTTTTACGACCACATTTTCAATCATATCTGTGTTGTTTTTTTCTTCTTTCAGTTTTCACAATGGGGATGTCTCTGAGCTCTCTCTTTCTCTCAATCACCTCTCGTATGACAACATAAAAGATCATGTTGAGTAATAAATGTATAAAGAAAGACTCGAAAAATTTACTGTCGCTCTTTTCACTAGAACGAGGCTCAAAAAATGCCAGACTGTTGCCACAATAAAATATTTAAACCTCTCGTTTAACTTTAAAATAGTCAAATAATGGTTGAAATAAAGCGTAATTAAAATTATTATTGGTTATTTATCTTTCGAAATACGCACAAAAGCGGATATCTTTCGAATACGTTTTTTGCATGTTAAATATATATCTCTTGAAACATTAAGCTTACAATAGTTTCTGTTTGATTACATATTTATTTTTATATTCAAAAGGATTTCTTGCACTTTTGAAGATTCTCTGCCGTTAAAAGTTTATTTAAATCTATAGAGTTTCAAGATTATACTTTCTGCTCTGTATAAACAATTACATATGGGTTTTAGATTACTTTAATAATTTATTCAAAAAGGCTAGAATCGAAAAATAAATTTGAGTTGTTTTGTTTTAAGAAAATTTTCGTCTTTCTCTGTAAATAATGTAATTAAAGAGAATCCATTTGCCATGGTATTCCTTTTACGCTTTAAATGAATAGACATATTTTAAAAATTTACTCTAAATTTTATACTACAAGGAAAATTTTAATATATATGCAAAAAAAATAAATAGGGCAACATTTCATAACTCAAAATTAAATTTGACTTTTTGGTTTTTTAAAACGTTTTGGATTATTATGCGAACATACATAAAAAAATATTTATGTTTAATTTTGTAATATCAAGTTAATATTAGTGATTTCAACATTTTATATTTCCGTGTCCCTTTAAGATTGAAGATATAAATTATTAAAACTCAAATCGAAGTTTTTCAATTATAATTTTAATCGTTTTCATATACCGTAAAATCCGACGTTTAACGCGCACCTATACTTTCAAGTTGCATTTTTTAATATTTAGGTATATTCGCCTTGGCAAGTTCTACTTTATAAACAGTAACAATGAGCCAAAACCGAATATGACTTCCAATCCTACTTCCGGTGTAATATTAATCTATGGGAAAGCATCGAAATTCAACTGAGTTTTTCAAACTTCTAATGCAAGTTTTTTAAACTTTTTTTGAACTATATGGATAGAAGATAATTTGCAGATTTCAGATTCAGGATTTTATATTATTTATTAAAGTATCTTTTCTAAATATCTTGTTAATTTTTTCAACTCAAAGCAATAGTGATTTTGCTATAACCGGAAGAAGGGGGACTAATGATTGCAGCGCCCCCCATAGTAAGTTTTATGGTAGAACTTGTCCATATATAACGCGCACCCTCTTTTTTGCGAAGAAACCTGAAATATACGAGTGCAATGCTCTTAAATTTTGAAGTCATTTATTCGAGATATTATTCCAAGCTTTAAAAAAAAAGGGGAAACCAGTATATTTCTAGAGCAACAACCCTTTAAGTTTATAAGGAATGTCATTTCTTTTAATTAATCACTATTTCGATATATGTAGAAATAAAAAAAAATTGTATGCTCATTTCTTTTTATTTTTGAAGCTATCGTTTTTATACCCGATGTATAACGCGCCCTCGTGAACTTCAATCTTATTTTTTGTGTTAAAAATGCGCTTCATACGCCAGATTTTACGGTAATAAGGTTGTACATTATACTGTACTCATAACTTATCGAAATATGTTTTTCGCAAACTAAATGGTTTGTTTCCATATTTTGTGAAATAAATGTCCAAGGTTTGAAGTTGGAAGTTTTTTTTTATGAGCAAGTCTTACCTACATTAGTTTTTTCAGTAAACTTAGTAACACAAGTACTTTACCATTTAATATATATATTTCCTCTCAAAAATAAAAATATAAAAAAAAGCAAATATTTTACTTTTATGCAAATTCTTCGTTTGTTAAAATAATAATTTTTTTATAAAGGAAAAAATAAACATTAAATGTTTAAAAAATATGCACGGCATAGATTATTTTACTTACCATGTATTCTAGAGAAACTAAAACTTCGATTATACAATTTTCATCCGTCCTGTACCCCTGTTGAAACATATGTATTATTAATAGAAGAAAACAAGCTATATAATAAACTGTATAAAAACAATGAAACAAAAACGAGATTTGAGATCCATCTTATTACTGATCCAAAAGAGGAGGAGGCTATTATTTTAGCTATCAATAAATTGATTAACCGATCATTTGGTTCATCAACCGATGGTCTTACAAGACATAAAGCAGCAAATGCTATGGATCACTTTTCTTAGTGGTTTATGTAACCATTCACGTCTGCTGTCAACAATAATAAATTTCATTTTGAAAATATATTATACAATGATTGGATTAGATTTTGATTTATGTTTCATTCCGAATCAACACGAGAGCTATTAGCGATGGAACTCTAAATTTTGAAAAACGGTCAAGTTGTCGCGGCCCGAAGGTCGAGGGTGTAAGAGAGTTCGGAAAACGACCGATTTTAAAAAATATTTTTCACTTTATGAATGATTTACAGTTTTATAGCTTAAGTCTGGGAGCAATTGGAAATCCTAACACTTAAGGTAGTCGGATGACTACGTTCGGAACCGTGATTTTAAAAAAACGCATAAATGGATAATTTTCATGATGTTTAGTATCACTTAGATTAGAATACATGTATAAAATTGTTTTAAGGACATAATGATAAAAAAATTTATTTAAATACAATATTTTGGCAAAAAATTAACTTAGAATAACCTTTTTTTCAAAACACGTTCTCCTTTTACAAAAAATGCTTCTATAATAATAATATTTTGTGTGTGTGTGTGCTAAAGACTTCTCCAGAGAGTCTGAACTAAGAATTTTGAAAAGTTCACATTATTTTCAGAGTTACCACCAATTAAAATAATTATCGGCGTTTTTTTCTAAAAATTTCTCCCCTCTGTTGTAGTAAATTATGGATAAATCCGCTTCTAAGTTATATATTTCAAGATTTCTAGTTCAGCCTCTGTACAGAAGTCTGGGTTATTAATATACACAGGCAAAATATTATTATAATAGAAACACTTTTCATAAAAGGAGAATGGTTTAAAATCTGGTAATTCTATGTTCATTTTTTCTCAAAATATTGTACTTAAATAATATTTTATTGTAATAATATTCTGAAAACAATTTTATATACTTTTTCTAATGTAAGTGACACTAAATATCATAAATATTATCCATTTATACGCTTTTGTAAAATCACGGTACCGAACGTAGTCGGATACCTTAATCTGAAATATAAAATTATTGAAAATCACTTAGCTTCAGTCCTTGTAGCGATCCTTCTCGAGCTCCAACAGCTCGGTCAGCTGCAGTATTATTTACTTCCCCAATTCCTGATGGATTCTACGACGAATATTAATTTCAGGACATGTGACCTTCCAGTGGCAATTCACCTTCTCTTATTCTTAGATTTCACGATCAACGATTAAACATTAATAACATTTGAATAAAATCGTCATCTCTACGGAAAGTGGTTTTTAAACTAAAATCACCGTTAAAGAATATGTTCTCCAAGAGGATTAGTAGAAGAACCCGAATAGTACTTGTTAAAAACACGTGAACGAACCTTGAGAATTGGCATTTTCCTCTTCGAAACTTCCTTACTACGCCAACGGTAGGACTTGAGCCTCGACAGATTTCACGTGCATCAATCCTCTACACGATCACCCTTTAGTGGCACTATGACTGGAAACCATGATTCGACAGCGCCGGTCAGGAGTTCGAGACCATGACCACTAAGCTACCACAACCATATATTATATAGTGAACATTTTCTTTTTGATGTCGTATTCGATTGAAGTATTTGTTAAAAATAACATAGCCCCTGATGACTAAAACTGTTATGTGTGGAACATTTTGCATAAAACTCTTAAATATTTGTGGTTCAGATTTATAAAGTGTCAACTTAGTTTTCGATCTTGTCATCTGATCGTATTTTTATTCTGCTTTATTTCAATAACTTTTATATTAAATAAATTACAGTGAAATAAGTTTAACGCGAAAAAGCTTAAGAGAAAATATCGGTTAACACGAAAAGAAGGAAAAGAAAAGAAACAGCGGTCCCGACAAACTACTATGTATTATCATGATTGTTTTTTTTTTTCTTATCACGAAACGAAAATCACTTAACATAAAAAGATTTCCCTTCTGGGAATGAACAAAATACGGAAAACACCAGCCGGATTCAATTGACCTAGTGTGTTATTGGAAGAATTCGTTGCAATAGATGATGATAGTTGTGTACAGCCCCAATTATGGCAAACAAAGACATTTTGGAGTTCGCTCAAAGCTAAAAAAAATATAATTGATACAGATTACAACGATGAAAATGAAATGAATAATGCAGCTCCTGTTTCCAAGTCATCGGAAACGAGGGACATCATGAAAAGTATGCAAGGTTATTTAGACGCGCATTCCAATGGTGAAATGAGTAACAGAATGAACGAAATCGAACAATTTGTTGACAATTTGATACTAAAAAAGACAATTCAAAGAAACACATCAGATTATTTTCCAAAAACTTAATAAACGTTTTGTTTTTCAAAAATACAACCCTCGTAAATTTTGCATTAAATTACATTAAGTTCCTGTGAATGTTTTTGTTCCATTGATTTTTATCAAATGCATGCATACATACATATCTATGTAAATAAAATATACTCTAATAAACTTGGCTTTGTTGAAAGATGTTTCTTTTTTCAATATCCTTTAACGCGAAAAAAATATTTCAGACCCCTTAGTTTCGTATTAAACAATTTTCACTGTGTATAATACCTTTTTGGTTTAAAAAACTTTACCAATTGCTATTACTAATAAAAACAGCTAAATAAGTACATATCCATAACATTCTTGCTTGATGAATTTCATTGTTTATTTTTTTCGAAGTTGAAATTATTCCTACCTTCACTGCTGCATGTAAGCATTCAACAATAAATTCCGCTACAGGGGTGAGAAGAGCCAAGCAAACATCTTCAAAGTGTCCCCCGAGTTCAGCTTTGATGTCTTCCTCTAAACTCTGAAATAAATTTTGTGAGTAAGAAGATGATTCCATAACTTAATTTTAACACTTATCAACGCAATTTTCATTTCAACCGTTTGTTTTGTTTATATATATTAAATTGCTCCTGAAAAAAATTGTCTCTAGTGGTATGATGGATATGTAATGAACACTTTGTAGGTACAATGAATATTTACGATTATATATGGATACACAATGGATATACATGCATTATGCATGCTGAATAATAATAAAGGCATAATAAAGTTATTATCCCTTTTTAATTTATACACGGATAGTTTTTTAAAAAAAATTTGTTATCTCAAATAAATTAAGTATTCTACTCTTTTATTTTCCTCTTAAATTATAGAGGAAAGCATCGTTCACGTCGATCGATAAAATTCTCAAGTTTCCGCGGTGATTGCTTTCGGACGAATGCCGTTGATGCCAAGCCGTTTTCTTCCGTACTTTCTCCCGATTTGATTTAAGTATAGTTCGGTGAATCAACAAAGTTTTGCGAAACTGAGGAAAAGGATAGGGTTTTGCTGAGAACACGAAAGTGGGAAAATAAACGGTATGTTTAATTCTGGTATACACACACAATTCTATTACACTATTAATTCTAATATATTAATATCTTTCTTTCTGTAAATAATAAAAAACTCTGAAGCAAATACTGTTTTTTAACTGAAAATTCAAGCACTCCTTTAAGACTATTACTTCAATCCACTTTTATCTTTTCCTATCAAATTCAAACAAATCTTTTTTTGTCTTTTATTTTTCCCACTGCGAACTTTAAACATTTTTTTCTACTGCATGCCAGATCCTTTTCACATACATACACACAAAATCCTCATAAGCAAAACATAAAATTAAATAAATTTCTTTCGTGAAATCTTTGCCTTTTATGAGAGAAGATACAAGTAAAATTAAAAGGAAATCACACAGAAAAATAATGCAAATTTGCAAAAATTCTTGATCTTACCATTCCGTACATCACTTTGTACTTTTTCTTAATAACCTGTCTCTGGGAATTGCTGTGGCTTGTTAAAACATCAATAATAACTTTCTCATCCGTTCCTAAAAAGAAAGTAATTTATAGAATTCCCGCAAAATATTTGTCTTCAACTTGCATTATAACGTCAAAACAAATCAGAGCGAACTTTAATTAAATTACGTCATAGAAATTCATCTACTTTTAAGAGATTAAAGAAATATGGATTTAATTTCATTTTTATAAACGTCGTATTTTGAAGCTGCTCGAGGGCTGTTGGTTTCGTACCTTGTAATTCTGAACCTCTATCAAGGGATGAGAATGACATCTGAGCTAGCACCCCCCTCCCCGCCACACACACTCTCCAAACTTCCAGATCATACCAGCGTGAAGATTTGAGCCATGACAAATTTAATGCACATCAGCTCTTCTACATGATGGGTCTAGGGCATTGGGACTCAAACCCGCAACTCGAGGAAGCCACGAATTCACGACTATGAGCCCTGGGATACCGCTGTTTCGAAGAAATATGGAAGAAAAGAATGTAGAACCACGTACATATGATTAATTACTCAAAATAATTTCGGTGCTAGTTTGATATGACGGGACAAAGCGCCAAGCGCTGCTTGGCACGAAAAAGGAATCACGCCAAGCATCACTTGTTGTAGCTGAAATGGAATCCAAGATGGCGGCCTAGTGGTATCCAATCGTTAGCAAGATAATTTTAAAGAATTGCTTAGAAATACAATGAAATATATTTCAAAAGAAGAATATAGATAGAGATTGAAAATAACCAAGATCAATCAATAAATAATGAATAATAATATAATATAATAAAAAGTTACATGTATTAATAGTATCATGCAGTATATAATAATCTTATAATTTAATAGTAATTACACATAATATTCATATAGTATGATTTAATAATAATTATTATGTAATAATCATAGTATAGTTTAATAGTAATTATATATAATATTCATATAGTATGACTTAATAATAATTATTATATATAATAATCATATTATAATTTAATAGTAATTATAAAAAAGAATAATCATCGTATTGTAATATTATAAAAATTATACATAAAAATACTCATATAACGTAAAAGTATAAATAAATAACATATTAATAATTATAAATGAATAACAAAATAATAATTATAAATGAATAAAAAAATAATAATTATAAATAAATAACATGTAATAATATTTATAAATAAATATAATAAAAAAAGCATTTATAAATAAAGAATATTATGATTACATATAAAAATAATTGTATTTTTATATTATATTATTAGTATAACAATTACATAATATGAAAAAATTTATAATGAATATCAATTAAAAAGAACTGAAAGCTTGCAATATTCCAGAACTGCAAAAATACCAAGGTAACCATATTGTAATGTTATCGCCCATTTTGGCGAACATAAGCCACAACTTGGCGCATGCCCCGTAATATCACAAACTAGTTCCATAATTTCAATATAAGCAGGCCAGCAGAAAATTTTATAAATTCTAATGAATCCAAATTTTGCATTATGATTTACTTCTATAATTAGTAGGGGAAAACAAAAGTTGGAAAAGTAATCTTACCTATTCCGCGCATTGCTCGCCTCAGCCTTGAAGCAACTTTCTCTGCGTTGAAGTTCGCAGCAGGTTCAATTGTACCCTATAATATTTCAGACACTTTAGAGATATACGATGATGTGACATACAACATTTTTCTTACATACATATTGCTGTTTTATGATATAGCATTATAAGGATATATGGATTTATATTTTTTGAAATTAATTTAAGTTTTTACAAAAAAAAAAGGGGGGGAGATTCTATATTGTGTTTTTATTTTTATTTCAGCCGAATCTATTTCCAGATTTGATGACTAAAAGATTAAGTTACAACCCTAAAGCGAAAATTGTGTAAGTTCATTTGAGATAATCAAAAGTATAAATTTCTTTTAACTAATATTTTAAAAACGATCACATTATAAAATTAAATCAATTTAATATTTAAAACACATAAAATCAGCGTATTGACATATACCAATATTTTTCAAACCGTTTAAATACAAACTCTTAAATATCTCCGTATAATATGAAATGGACTTACACAACTTTTAAAGAAAAGGGTTAAAATTTTCTGCACAAAATTCAACGAAAGTCTTACCTTTTTATGCTGGCATTCTGTGTAAATTTTATGTTGATTGCTTGAACTTTGATTTATAATATTAGGTTAAACATCTTTTAATTGCAGGAAAGATACACACAGAGAGGTTCTTGAGATTAAATCATAATTTACTCTAGAAATTTACTGTATATTTTCTTTTAACTCGAAACAACATACACGTACAAATCTATAATGGTATACATTCAAAAATCACTTATATATTTAACTCATTAGTTCAATTCCGTAATCACAGTTTTGCATACGACTAATGAAACACGCAGTCACTGTCAAATGTTTGACTCTCCCAATGTTACTCCCTTCATAAATTTTACCTTCTTAGAGTTTCCGAAGTTTTCTCATCAAATATAGTCATTCTAGACCCATCGGGATTTTTAAAGATGGATTTGTTTTTGTCTCCAAAAATGGCCACTTGGTGACATTTAGTGACTAAATTTGTCACCAAGTTTGCTGCCAAGGTCGTTCTTATTCATTTACTATTATTGAAAGAATTGACTTTCTTGTCCTATAAATTATTTTTCCATCCACAATACTTTTTCTATACAGAAGAGAACAAAATCTACACTTTCCCTTACAATACTTAAATTCAGCATTAATTATATTTCTATAATTCGACCACTTCACATTGAAGTGTAAAGGGTATTGTTAAGGTAACTGACTTATCTCCGGCTTATTATGATTCGAGCCTGGTGCCGCTCGGGATCCAATGTGCAGAAGGGGCTTATCTACGTTAAATATGTCGAGCCTCAAACTTTCTACCAATGGTGTTGTGTGGGTTCCACTCAGGTGGCGTCCTCGTCACTATACCATGTGTTAAGGTAATAGATGGCGCTGTTTCAACAGCGGCGTTGTGTAACTGTAGCCCCGGGAAGACGGGGGAGTGATAAATTGAACGTTAGAGAGTTTGAGGGGATTTGCTGAGGTGTTGTGAGAGTTAAGTCGTATAGGGTGTGATATTTTAGTTTGTAATGAATAAGGTGTGAGAAGAAGTTTGTAAATAAAGTTATTTGTTATTGGAGAGAGGTAGATTTATTTGTAGTTAACGTAATGAGTACAGGTATGGAATTTGTAATTTCACCATATTATTTTATTCGTCCTCCATTTGATATTTTCATACGTTTTATAATTAATGTACATTATTTTGCCATATTGTTTCAATTGTCGTCGTAAAGCTTTTATTTGTACTGTAGATATGTCCTGCACTTTTAAAAACAAGTATAGTTGCGAAAAAAGTACGTACAATAATAATTAAATTGTTTAAAGTTATTTAATTTAGTTAAAAAAAATTCTTATAAAATTAGAATGCTCAGATTCTGATAACACCTTTTAGCTATTTGTGATGTGATCAAAAGGTAAAAATAAAAAGAAAGAAAGTTAAAGCCACAGAGTTGGGGGAAAATATATTTCTAACAACCCTTTATAGTAAGAATAAGGGGAAAAAATCGATATTTATATTTTTTTCAGAAAAGGCTCTTAACAGGCTAAAAAGTATAATTTTTTTATTAATTCTTAATGTTGTTGTACATGCACATAAGTTTGTGTGTGTCTTGATTATGTCTGATTTCGTACATCAAATGCCACTCAAGAAATAATAATACACAGACGAATCAATAGAATAGCCACAGTTCCATATATTGATGAGAGTGCTTACAAATCCCTTATGTGGTAAGCTTACAGAGGCTGTATTAAATGTGATTTTTTATCTTATTTTTTGGTTTGTATTCTCCAGTAGATTGTTTTAACCAGATACCCTTAAACTTTCTACATATTTTGTTTCAAATTTTAAATATAAAACACACTTACACATACACAAAACTATTCTTTTGTTTTAAAAAAATTGTCTTATCAATATTTTAGAATTTATAATAAGTTGAAATATATTTCAAATGTAAATAACGGATGTCATTGTTGTCGAGTTCAAAAATATAAATTTTACACACCACACAAAATTTTGAGCTGAGCGTGGTTGTCACAACGACTAACTATTCCAATCAAACAACACAAAACGAAACATTTTTTTTTACTCAATAGAATTTTAAATTTACATTCGTGCAAAATTTTTAATAATATTTCAGGCAGATATGCGGTGCGGTTGCCAGGACTCCGGATAATGCACAGACTTTATTGTGAATACTGCTGAATTCAATATTGGATATTTCACATGTGTCTCCACCATGTTTTCTTTTATTCCTTTTCGACGAAAACAATATATTTTAAATTCAACTAATTTAAAACAAGTGCATCACTGTTTACACAATTAATATAATAAGCTAGAAAAGGTCTACTTTCAGGCATAGTGATTGTGAGTTTTCTGTAGATGTACTTCTAATTATTAGAAATAATGATAATAATCGGAATATATAAAGAATGTAAAAGCATAGTTTTTTGCTTTCTGAAACTTGTATGAAAAAAAAATAAAGTAAAATAAAAAAAATGACCAATTAATATTTATTATATTATAAATAAAAATTATAATTACATTATAAATAAAAGATATCAAAGATAACTCTTTTATCTCTCTCTCTCTCTCTCTCTCTCTCTATATATATATATATATATATATAAATGGAAGTTTGTATATCAGACCTCGCTTCACTCCAACACCATTCAACTAATCACTATGAAAATTTGCATGCATACGTATTTTTTTTTGTGCTATCCTCTTTGTTGCAGCTCCCCACCAGGTAGAGCTAGAGTATATGAAATTCTGCACCGTTCAATCAATCGTCAAGTTGCCAACATGGTTGCCAAAAATGATGCCAACTTGGCTCTATCACCAACATTTCGCTATGTTTCCATTGAATCGCCATTACAATGTAAGGAACGGCGTTGCTTTCGAATAGTACAATTTTAACAAAAAATAAATACAACAAAAAGTAATATTAACGTATTTCATATCCAGATATAAATTATTTACACTCTTTTAAGCATTCATTTCATAAAATTTGTAACAATATGTTACATTTGTTGAGCAGAGATCAGCTTCGGAAGGTGTTTTCAAAGATTGACCCATAAGGGAGTTATGGGGGCATTATAAATAAAAGAAAATCCTATAAGACCTACAGACTTAAAACTTAACAAATATGATTTTTTGTTCAGCTGAGCTATGCAAAAAGCTTTTTTTTTGTTTAATTTGCAACTCACGTAAAAAATTGTCTTATTAAAAACTTCTTTATTCATCAATCTGTATTTTTTAATTTTTGAATTCACATGTACGAAGAACGGGTATGCCAGTTTATAATATAATAATTATAATTATCATATTCTAAATAAAAGAGAATATATTTTTTTAAACAAAATGCTGGGGAAAAGTAAGTTGAAATAACCTTAACATTCACAATAGCTGCAGAATTGAATTCTGAACAGAAATTTTTATTATCTAGATTAGTAAATAAATATCTTGTTGTGATACAAGGTATCAATTGTATAATAAGAAAAAATTTGGTAAAAAGGCATAATTTTACTCAATAGTTTCAATTAATTAACTTAAAATTTTTTAATTAATTTTAAATCAGTGAATTAAAAAAATCACAGCTCCCACAAACGTTGAAAATGATAAGAACGATGTCCAAAAATTGCATTAAGTATAATTGTTTTATTTATTGACCAGAAGAATATTTTAATTTGCATATAACATGAAATATTTTATACTCCACTAAATTGCATGTTTTCTTTCTGGTTTCACACATGACAACCTACAGCAATTGTGATTGTGATATAAGTTTACCACATTGGTGTTCACAGACTATTATTTTCACCAATGGCACCGTTGAGCGTAAATACAGTTGCTGTCAAGCTTTGATTCAACAATGTTACTTTATTGAATTGTCTTTGTATAGGCTGGTAAGTATGTTATAAGTGCTTTTAAAGTTATCTAGTAGAGAACAATTACGCCAGATTTTTCTAGATTTGTCTCAGGGCATCTATTTTTGTAGCCCAATCAGTTATTAAATTTACCTCTATCACTTCTATTTACCATTATTGAAGAGTATTCTCCCGTTTAAAAATTTTTTTTTTCCTACCATATTTCGGAGAGAAGCGGGGAAAAAAGTCCGAAACTTTCCATATATAGCAATATTTTTTCTTTTAAAACTGTTAAAGCGCAACCATTTTGAATTTATATATATAATATGGAATTTCTGCGATGGTTTCCGTAGGGTTATATTTTCTTCGGATTTTTGAAACTATTTTAAATGAGATTTAAAGATCTGAAAGTCTACACGAGAATCATTAAAACAGAAAAAAAATAACATTTTAAAAATTCGGGGAAATGTAATTTTCCCAGAAATTTTGTTTTTCCCTTTGGTTTTGGGATACATTTTTTTCAGAAAAAAACAAATGAATAAAGTAAACTTGAATGGGAAAGTAGAAATTCTATACTATTAATTGTATTCACGATTAAAATAAGTTGTAAATATAAGTCATTATGCATCAATATAATAAAAAAAAATCACTTTAAAAAGTAACTTCTAAGAAATATCAGTCGTTTAAAATGCATAAAAATATTAGACAATAAATGTGTGTGTGAGAAATGTATTATAAGTATACGAAAAATTTATAAATACATTGTGTGTGATGAACTCAATTTTTTTGTACAAATATTTTTTTTACCTTATCTATTTATTCTAAAAATGAGAAAATGGAAAAATTTGTGACAAAATTGCATAAAAAAGGGGGGGTTAGATTTTTAAATCTAAAAACCCCTTTTATGTCTTAGGGGAAGAAAAGTTTTAAAAAATTAAAAAAATAATTAATTTGAAAAAAAAAAACAAATTTGAAATAATGTGAAATAAATTAAACCCCAAAGGGATTTTACGTTTATTTGGTTAAATGGGGGAAATCCCAGGAAATTCTATCGATTTTCTCTGTTTCCGACTACCCTGCTTGAAAACCAATACACTTATATATATATATATATATATATATATTTATCTTTTTTTCCCTTTCCCTTTTAAACACAATAATTATATTGTTACGGAAAATTTAAACCTTGTTCTTTTTTCTACTAATTGGTATTGTGACAGGAAAGATTATTAGTAGGTCAACAAAGAATATTCTTCATGTTAAGAGAGTAGTAGTGATGTTGGCGACAAATTCGGTCGCCAAATATTGCTAACCGAACAAATTTGATGATAAGAACAGATGTCTTAGGAAAATTAAGGTTTTACAATGATTATTTCATGATAAAACTTTAGAAGCTTAAAAGTTCTTCCCAGGCTAAATAAGAACGATGTAAAGTCACAACATTGGATTCAATCATTAGACAGCGACTAAGTGTTTCATTAGTTCTTAGGTGAAACTGATTACAGCTTTAAAATGGTGTGTTCAGTATTTGTGTGGACTTGGAATTGGTATTATTGTTGATTTATTGTATACAATTTGGTTTTCCGAAGGTCAGATTAAAATTAATTAAACCAAAAACGAAAGAATCTGTTCGTTAATTGCGGGAACTTTTCCTGCATTTTAAAGATTAACTACACAACAATATAACACTCACGCTATAGGGTACACTTCGCTAGTAGCGTATTAACAAGTATTTGAAAGGTAAAAATGACTTTAAGAAATCCGATTGATTTCTAAAAAATTACAATAAAAATTTTTTTTAAACGTTCCCATTTCGAAATTTTTTTAAAAATCAGGTTTATCTGATAATCTCAAAAATATTAATAAAGTGCGCTTTGTTTTTCTCAATACAGGCTAGCGTTAATATGTCAATAGCTTAAACAAATGAATATCGTTATTCTGTCTTTAAACCTGTCTTTGTTAATTTAGTTCTTTCGGGTGATATGTTAATGCTTTGCACATTTTCTTATTAACTTATCTTTGTGATCAGAAGACATTTCTTTGTCTGCACGCAATTATTATGTACTAAATGAAACATTTTAAGGAAACTTCTCGCATGCGATCTTTCACTTTTTCTTCGGCGAATAATAAATGTATTTGATATCTGCACATTTATATGCTAAGTCTATTCTCTGTTCGATCAAAACAAAGGATAGGCAAAACTAATATCATACTCTGCTTTGTTTTGAAAACTCTTTGCAGTTATTTTTATTTAGAGTAACTCTAAGTGCCGAATCAAAGCATTGAAATCAAAACTGACATTGAATTTGTACTCGCTGTCCTACTTGTAAAATTTATAGAATCACTATTTTTTATTTTTACAATTTTTAAAAAAAACTATTCTTGCAGTACCAAAGCAAAATTTTACTGAAAGGTTAATATTCTTGCGCGTTGAACATTTTATGGTTAAATCTTTTTATCAATGTACAGAATATTTCTTCTTTTATTAGTTTTGTACTATTGTCAAGGTCTCGCCTGCGTGCCTAAAGATGTGGGAGAAAGAGAAGAAAGACTAACCATATTCAAAATCATCTAATTTATTTCCAGCACAAATCACAACACAAGTTCAACCAACCAAAGTTAAGAAATGCACCCAATTAATAAATATGAAGACAATTCACGAGGTACACGAGATATGAGAAGACTTTAATTAAATAGGTCACTTACGTCACTTCAATGGCGCTGCCTTCTTAGCTACCTAATCTAGATTCAATCTCAAGTGACATATCGCCACCTTAAATAATACAATTATCAATTACTAAATGTCCACGTCTCACATTAAATTTGATTCATCACTGCTCCGCTGGCAGTCTCAACCCTATCTCTCTCTCTCTTTCTAACCTGAAAGCCTCGACTTTATACAGTAGTCTTAATTTGTATGCTCACGTTTTCTTCTTCGGAGGAAGTTTTCTACTAAAATAATTTTTAAGGACCAAAAATTTCCCAAGAGGACTGTTAGTAAGAAGATGGCGGATAGAGCCGTCACACTATTTATAATTTTCACTAGGCGGATATTGAAATTGAAAGAAAAGAAGAGTGTAAGAAACGAAATGCAAAAAAACAACTTCATTTTAAATAAAATAAAAGAAAGATTATATTTGTGTTTAATTTTATGTATCAAA
Organism: Trichonephila inaurata madagascariensis; assembly: GCA_019973955.1. Lineage (NCBI taxonomy): Eukaryota > Metazoa > Arthropoda > Arachnida > Araneae > Nephilidae > Trichonephila > Trichonephila inaurata. The sequence continues at coordinate 222,568 of BMAV01024057.1, read as the reverse complement.
CTATTGAATCAGTAGTTTTTAATGAATATGAATTTTATTGCAATAAAAAAATATCCTGATCCAAATTTTTCCATAATGCATATTTTTTAAAAACTAATTGAGAAGTTAAATTTTATTAACAGACTAGTACACAATACTCTAAATTATTTCTTGTAGAATAAATTAAATTTTATCTACTTTCAATGATTAAATAGGAAAATTTTGCGTAGGTCGTTTCAGTAATTTTTTTAAAAAATGGTGGGAAAAACAGAAAAAAAAATGAAATAAATTTTGTAAAAAAAGAGAAAAAATTTATTAAACTATTTTCTGAAACATATTTTCCATATTTATTAACGCAATCTGTTATGAAAACAATTTACAGCTTTTGTGTGGCAAAAATTGTTTTAAAGAAATTATTCTTCAATTAGAGGTTTGAAAAAGACTGAAATAACATTTATACGTATATAAATTCATCAAAGAATAGTGTATAATTAATTTTTTTATCTTATAGTGTTACTAAGCAAAGTTTCTTTAATTTATAATATTTTAATTATTCCAATTATTTCTCTACGTGTAGCTATTTTTAAAATAATACTTGAATTTAAGGTATTTTCTAAAATATTTGATAAAAATCGTTTGCCTTTCGAAAATCTAATTAAATCGCTGATGTAACTGTCTTGTTGAAAATGTATTATTGTTATTATTTATTTATTCAGATGGCAACGTCAGCTATAAAATTGCATAATTATTACTCTCTTAATGAGCGGCAAAAGTGAATATAACTATTTCATTACTTAGGAATGACATTTAAAAGTTTGTTCGATTGTTATTAAAAAGAAATGTTTGAAAAAAGTTTTTCGGTGATCTTTGAAAAGATTATTTATATCTTTAAGTGAAATTATATATACCTAGCCACCGTAGTATAAGTGCACGAGTTTTAATTAAAATATTTCTTTTACTCTTAGAAATGTAGAAAGAAAGTTATTTGGCTTCCGTACAATTATTTTGGAAAGCTAAGAAAATTAGTTTAGTATTTTCTTTTAAAGCTTTTAAAATATCTTGGTAAAATATCTTTGTATATCAAAATTTAAAAAATTTTAATAAATTTTTATGCAATATTTTGAGATATGTTTAGGGCAATAAATATTTATTAAATTTTCTTTAGTTTTGGAAATTTTGATTTTTATAAAAAAAAAAATAAAAAACTTCTTTATTTTTATTTTTATGGATGATATGGATTATTTTTGGTAAAGGAAAATAAGGAATTTTCAAATTTTTTAAACCCATTTTTTAGTTTGGTAATTTTATTTGAATGAATTTTTAAAATAAATTTTAATTTTTAAATTTTATTCATTTATAAAAACTGATATTTAAATTTTTTAATTAAAAAAATGTTCCCCAAAAAATTGTAAAATTTTGAAAAAAATTTTGGATTTCACTATTATAGAATACTTAAATAAAAATTCACCAAAATTTTTAATTAAAAAACTGTTTAAAAAATTGTTTTTTACAAAAAAATTTAAAAAATTAAAAGGGAAAAATATAAAAATTTAAAAAAACAAAAAAAAAAAAATTTTTTTTTTTTTATTTTTACAAAAAAAGGTTTTTTTTTCTTTTTTTATTGTTGACAAATATGAGCTTTTTTAAAAAAAGTTCATACAAAGGGCAAAAATTGGCAGCAACGAAGTGCATGGATTGATTAGTTGGAAACACATGATTGTATTTATCGTAAGATTATGACGTCACATTTTATAAATTAATTGGCTAGAAACACGAGAGTTTGTCATTATCATTTGACTATGACATCACATGTATTTAGCCCATTTTGATAAGTCAAAAGACTACGCCTAATGCTGTGATATACAGTCAAAAGTGGAAACCTTTCTTGCTCACGTTCGGACACAGTAAAACAATGACAGCATTTGGCGGCATTTTTTTTAATTGCCGATATTTTTTCGTTTGGCGAAATTGGTATATATTGTTCTTCTCTTCGTTTGATTGAATTTTTAAAACGCTTCGATATCGATAAGAGGGATAATATTCTTATACCAGTTCAGTGGAATATATTGTCGTTTTGTCAAATTAAATAAATCAGTAATTAAATAAAAGTTTTTAATAAAAATTCGAACTAAAATGTGTTAAATTTATTTTTTTAATATTTAAAGCTATTAGAATACTAAAATGCTTGTTAAAAACATTTGAATCCCACCATTTAACATTAACACAGTGTAAAAGAATCTCTTCTCCACACGCACATATTGCGTGTTAGAACATAACGAACTTCCGAATAACTCGCACAAATTAATGCATCCAGTATATGGCAAAAGCAGTTCATTATAAAGTTGAAAGTTATTCTAATTTAATTACAGTTGCAATATACGTTTGTAACAAAGTTTCAAAATTAGCATTTTTTTAACATGTAAAGTAACATTTCAGTACGGATTACGTTGTTTAAAAGAGATAATATGTTTATACTTATAAGTACCTGAACGGGGGAAATGTGCAAGTTGTTCAATTATTAAGATAGAGACGCAATCAATAAATTAAATCAAGAATGTACATTACCGAAAAAATTATTGAGAAATATGAGTTGAAAAGGAATGTTATAAAGCAGTTATCTTATATTTATTTTGGCTTAAACGTTTTCATTTCTATCTTTTTTTGAAAGGAAACACATAACGCAAGACAGCATATACTGAAGTGTCCCTTCTGAGTAAAACTTTTTTAGCACATTAAGTCAATAAAAATAAACACTTCGCTTTATCTTTTTAAATTGCCTGGTAAAAACAAATTTTGAATATTAGAACGAGAACATATGTTTGGATTTTTTTGCGATATTGCATGTAAAAATAGCTTATCTTTTAAACACTAAATTCCATTAGAGTGACAAATCCATCAGAACTTTTTCATTTTTTGAGTAATCTATATTTTTGCTATTCATATCGGAAAAACAACCTAAACAGGTCAAGAAATAAACAAGATATGCAAAACCTAATCAACGTTATCACTGATAAATCGAAAACTGTAGCGGAATGTCTTTTCGAATAAGAAAGATAATGGAAAAAAGGAAAAGCTTGTGTCACGCATGCGATCGTTTTAGAGAGAAACAACGATGAGATTAGAGGAACTATGTCCTACACTAATGCATTACCGTTTTGTTCCTTAGCAACTGGGATAGTGAAAGCTTAAAAGCACATGGAAAAGCATGAGTCAATTAAGATTACTATAAGACAGTGTATAGAGAGGAATCGGCAAACTGTGAAAATGTAAACGGTGTTAAAATTTGTTTTGATCTGTAAAACGGTTTACTTTCATTTTGTGAACATAAAAGCAGTTACTTAGATTGACCTATTGTCACGAGCCAAGATAATAAATTTTTTCCCGTTGAAAGCGGCATTATAAGTTTCGATGGAAAATTGTCACGTTATTTGGAGTAAACGTCTTTGCTGAGTGGCTTGTTTGTCCAATGCGTTTAAGGTTTTTTTTCCCTTTCAAATTGCGTTTCTCTGGGAATTGTAAACACTCAACAAATACAAACAACCTATAAAATCCTTGGCAGTTGATCAAAAGCGCATTATAATGCAGTTGTTGTAACATAATAACATTGCAACGGAATTGAGTGTAAAATATTGAAAAAATACCCACCTAATATATTTTAAGTTATATGCATGTGTGTTTTTATGCTCTTTTATTTTACTCAAAACAAATATTTTTAGCTTTTTAATTGTTATCTTAGATTTTTTCAATGGTGCTTTCTTAAAATTATTCCTTATTCACGCCGCTGTGCGAAGCCACACGAGATTTATTTGAATCGGATTTCGTAATTTTGAACCATGATCCAGTGGGAAGGACAACACCTGATTTGGTCTCAAAATATTCACATTATGGCAACGTGAGATTTTTGAGACTCGATAGATTTAACGGGTACCACCGCATCTGCAGGGCCTTAGTGGTGATAGTCTTCAAATGAATGACTCGATAGACAGGGCATAGCTAGTGCCTTATCAGCCGTATCAATGATACGGGGCCTCAGTGTGTGTAACTACAGAACCATTAACAGGTATTTCATTTTTAAAAAAGGGCCCCGAAGGAGTTTTGATACGGGGCCCATTCAGAACTAGCTACACCAGTGTCGATAGAGGCAATGCCAGCTGCGACAATGACCAGTCAGTTATCGGGGCCAAACTTTTTTCTTTAGGAGTGTTTATTGATTAGTGAGTGTTTATTAACGTCGCATTATAAATCAACAATAGGACTATTGGCAACGGACCTCGTAATTTTGAACCTCAGTTAAGTGAGGACAAATCCTTCACATTATGGCAAAGTGAGATTTTTGAGACTTTATAGATTTAACGAGTACCACCCCCTCTACATAGCTTTAGTGGCGTCAGTCCTTAAATCCATGATTCAACAGATACAACGCCAACTGCGACAATGACTAATCAGCTATCGGGGCCAACCTTGTTTCTTTAAGAGAGTTTATAGACTTGAGTGTTTATTATAACGTCGAATTATATAAACAACATGAGGACTATTTCCAACGGACCTCGTAATTTTGAACCAAGGTCAAGTAAGGAGGACAACACCTGAGCTGGTACTCCACTCTCTTATCGTCCACACTATGACATCGCGAAGAATATGAGCCACGACACATTGAACGTGCATTTGCACCTTTACATGGTGAGCCTTCAGCTGCATTAGGGCTTGAACTCATGTCACGTCGGCCACGAGCTCCTGACTACTAGGTTACCGCGGTCGCTTAATGATTTGAATTAGCACCGTTATATAGCTTTATGAAGGCTACTGGACGTTAGATTCATGAAGGAGATATTGAGTATTGGGTCTTTGGTGGAATCATCATTAGAACATACAACTCACCTTCAAAATTATGGGTTAAAAACACGCAATTTGAATTTCCCTTGTTATATATATAGAAGGATGGGAATTATAAATTGAACAATTCAAGTATGAGATAAATAAAATCCAATTTCTTCTTTCAATCCCTCTTATTAGTTCACTCTCTCCATATATATATCTTGTTCAATTTTTCAATCGTTAATAAAATACTTTCTATTCATCCATTCAAGTTCAAATACATTTTTTTTACTTGTAGTGGAGGACACTTGATGTTAATATAGTTTTTTTCAAGTATTAGTTCCTAATTATTTTTTATTTATTTACTTTAATTTATTCTGCGTTATTTATGACGATGTTACAACTAGCTGCAACAGATGGCCCCAGTACGTTTTTCTAACGAAAAAAAGTAGGAATTGACTTAAAACTTTTTTTATAACACTTGTTAAGAGACTAAATTAAAATCAAATATTTAAATAAAAATTTCTATTATTAAAGATTGATGTATATTTAAGAAGTCAAGAATGGAGTGTTATGTAATTTCAGAAATTATAGGCTTAGATTTGTGAGAGAAATTAACTATAATAACTTAGAAGTAATAAAATGTACAATTTTCGAATGTTCAGTCGTGTATTTAGGTCGATAGCTAATCATAAAATAAAAACTAATGAATCAGCTTCATTCACAGCCACGCCTTTCCAATAGAAGTCGTTCTACTATAACGATAAATCAATGCGAAAAGTATGTAGGAGGTATAATTTGTTTATAAAAAAAGGTAATTTGATGGTGTGATAAAAAACCCCTTTGGCCCAAAAAAAGCAAAAAGGGTAAAAAACATATTTTCCCCTTTCAGTTGAAGATGATAAATTTTAAAATCAAAAAGGGGTACCAGGTTTCCGGGGGGAAAATTTTTCATTACTTTGGGAAAAGGAAAATTATAGATAAAAATTTTTCCGATACGAAATAAAAAAAGATTAAATATAATGTGTTTTAAAAAAATTTTTTTCAGCTTTCACTTTTTCCTATATATCTTTCCCCAGTTTTGAAGAAAATTAAAAAAATTGGGCCCTTTTTCCCGGCTCCAAATTTTTTTGCCCCTTTGACTGCTTTTTTTAAATGTCTGTTTTTAAAATCCAATAGGAAGTTAATTTTCAAAAAAAATAATAATATAACAGCTCTTATATAATTTGTATTGTTTTTATTAAAAAAAAAATTAATAAAGCAATTTCCATCCCTTGATATGTTATCGGGGCACATATGTAAACAAGAATTCTGGAAAGAATTTAAATATAATCCAATTATTTTTAGAGAAAGGAAATTTTTTGGATGTTTAAAAAATTTTTATCTCAACAATTTCTCCATCATTTAGTTTTTTTTTTTGGTTTTTTATTTTTTTGGAAGTAGTAAGTAAAAACAAGGGAACAAAGGGGTATCAAAAAGGGGCAAATTTATAAGCATACGTGTGAGCCGGAGTGAAGGGATCTTCGATAGTATCATGGTTAAGACTGCCATGTTCAAATTAATACTTTTTTTTTTATAACAATTAAATAAAGTTTTACCAAAAGTAAAATTTTCCATTCCTTCAATAACTAACTGCCGGAAGGTGTTTGAAGATGTTTTTAATTTCTGTCTCAATACAAAAGCAATCATTGTCAAAAAAAAAATTCATAATATTAAAAATTTAAAACCCCCAACAAGCTTATGAAAATATTTTCATAATACCTTTAAAAGGCCTTTCCCTTTAATGTTATGTTCATACTAATAAATAAAATTGATTTTAGTTGCTCTTGCACTTAAAAATCATTTCAGCTTTCTATTAACCCTTTTTGCGTCCCCCATAAAATACGGAAGGGGCTTTTGTAAATTTTTGTTGGGGGTTTAAATTATCCCTTTTTTCCAAAACGAGGGGGTACCGAACTCATGTACTCAAATAAAAAAAAACTTTTCTTGGGAAAACCCAAACTGAGTGGGCTATTTCCCCTTTTAACATTTTTTCCAATTTGGGCTTTTTATCTTTTTTAAAATAATTTTATTTTCTCTGATTTCCAATAAACTTTGTTAATGGAGGGAAAAAATTAATGTCGAAATAAATGTGTTGAGCCAGTCAAATGTTTAAATGCATATGGAAATAAACTTTTTCCCTATATGAAGGAAAAAGAGAAAGGGAAACAACAATTTTTTAACAGACAATGTTTTTCTAATGATACAAAGAAGCAGAAGTCTGAAAAGCCGCAAGCATTTACGCTAAGAACCACCGTTTGCCGAGCCCGAAGGTTGATCAAAAAGAAATTCCATAAGACTTATGTTAGGTTCACGAATTCTAAAATTCCCCCCACTTTTATATATTATATAATTTTTCAAACAACCCTTTAAAAAGAAGTTTTTGTGAAACCTTTTTATTCAACCCTAACACACACCCCTATTAGGGTTTACCCTCTATATATTTTTTTCTTTTATCTTGGGTTTGGGAAATTTTTTCCCTTTTTTACCGTTTAAAAGGCCCTCAATTGGGGTTTGGAAAAATATACATGTTATTTTTGGGTGGAAAAACAGTAATTTAATTATAATTTTTAAAAAATTTAAATTTATTAAAACTAAATTATTCAAAAAGTTCAGGGCAACCACGTTGGCATCATTTTTGGGTGCCCCTTAAAAAACCCACCCTTTTGATGAAAAATTTCAAAACTTTTTTTGGGGGTTTTTTTAGTTTTAAAAAATTTAGTTTAAAAATTAAATTTTAAAAACAATAAATTTTATTTTTTGGATTTGGGCCCCTTTTATAATATTCTTTAAAAAGGGGTTTTTCCCGTTTTTAAAACCCGGGGTTTTAAAATTTTTTAAAACTAAAAAGGGGTAACTTCAATATTTTAAAATTCCTCTTTAAGGATTTTAAAAACCCTTAAAAAATAATGTTTTGTTTGATTTCCGGCCCGTTGTCTTAAATATTTTTTTAAAATTTTTTACAAAAAAAAAATTTAACTTGGAAAAATCTTTTTCCCAAAAGTTTTCCCTTTTTTGGAAAAAAAGCTTCATTATAATAAAATTTTTCCTTTTATATAGCTCAGGGTTTTGAGAGGCCAACTAAAAATTTTTTGGAAAAAATTTACATTATTTTCAAATTGAACCCCCGAAATAATTACTGGTTTTTTTTTAAAAATTGGGCCCCCTCGTTTGGGCGAAAAAAATGGGGTAAACCTTCCCAAAATTATATTAAATTTTAAAAATTCTAGTTGAGCCTCTTGAGAGGTCTGAGAAAAATATACAGGCAAAATATTTTTTTTAATAGAAACCTTTTTCACAAAAGAAATTTTTTTAAAAAATTTTTCTAAGTTAATTTTTGCCCAAAAAATTTTATTTAAATAAAATTTTTTTTCCAAAAATTCCTTTTTTAAAAAATTGTTTTATTTTAATCTAATATTAAAAATCATGAAAAATCCATTTATTCTTTTTCAAAAAATCACTTTCCCAAGTAGTAATTAAATAAAATTTAAAAAAATTAATTACCATTAATTTGTGATTCTGTCCTATGTATATACATATTTATAAAATTGAACTTTTTAAAAAAAAAGTAGCTAAAATAAAATTTTCTTTTGTTGATCTGTAGGAATTGATTTAAAATTTTTTTTTTATATTACTTGGGGGTCCTTTTTTACAATTTAAACGATTGTTTGTTAAAACGTCGTATTTTGGAATAACACGAAGGATATGGGAGATGGATCTCGTAATTTTGAACCAATGTCCAACTGTAACGGGCTATCACGTGAGGTTCCCTGTTAAAATATTGAGTGGTAATATTGCTTAAAATTTTATTTAAAGTTAAATTGCAACCTCCTTATTGTGGAAAAGTATAATGCAGATTAGTTTTAAGGTATAAAAATAAATGAAAGGGATATAAAGTTACAGCGATTAGCAATGCGTTATCAGCTAGCCAAGCTCTTCCAGTTTGAGATTTCTGGTTCCACTGACTGGGGCTGGTTAATTTTTTTTCCTTGGGATCCCACTACGTTCGAAACCATTTTAAAAGGGATAGTGGATAATATTTTTATATTTGTATCCTTAGCTTAGAAAATGTATAAAAATTGTTTTAAAAAAAACTACAAAAAAATTAATACAATATTTTGACAAAAAAGAAAAAGAATGACCCATTTTTAAAATGTCTCCGTTTATGAAAAATGCTTCTATTATAATAATATTTCCCTGTTATACTCGCCTCTTCAAAGGCTCCTAGAATTTTTTAAATATATAACTTAGAAGTGGATTTATTTTTACCACAACCAGGGGGGAAAAATTTTAGAAAAACCGCCGGTTTTTTTTTGGGTTGTAACTCGAAAAAAATGCGTTTTTAAAATCCCAGTTAGTTACAGAGGTCTGAGGGACATACAGGCAAAATATTTATTTTAATAGTAGTATTTTTTTAAAAAGGAGAACATTTTTTTAAAAAAGGTTATTCTAAATTAATTTTTTGAAAATATTGTATTTAAATAATTTTTTTTTTCAAAATGTGCTTAAAACAATTTTATACATGTATTCAATCTAAGTGACACTAAATATCATGGAAAAATCCATTTATGCGTTTTTAAAAAACCGGTTCCAAAGGGCGGGCCTTAATCAACTTTTTTTTGAGTGTGAAATTCGTCTCAGGAAGTCCTCGAACAAATTTTACTGAATTTTGGATTCTAATGGCCTATTTAACTTGTCGTTTTGTGGGAGCTACAATTCAGCGTTTCTGTTACACGATTATATCCTGAATTGATCTTCCCCGTATACTTTGAGTACTAATATTATAAATAAATCATTATATTCATTATTTATATTTGTGGACATTTCCTAATGGTTTGTGATGTGTCGACAACTCATATTGTAAGGTCGGGTTCAAGTCACAATCTCTCAAGTATGGCACCCTTGGAGTTACATAGTCAGACTTTAAAGGAACAAATGGAAAGTAATGAGTTTGACACTGAACGGGCACCCCCTTTCAATTTCTTCACCCCCCTTTAAAGACTTTGACCCTCGGGAATGCGGCGTTAGACCCTTTAGCGCAAAAGTCCTTTAGTGACACTAAGAGTCCAACTCCCGATTCGACAGAAATAATGACAGCCACGAGTTCACGACCATGACCTACCACCACCATCATAGCTGGTACATTGAAAAGATTAAGGTTGTCACACACAGCAGTTAGACTTCATCGATGCTTCAGTGGTATTTAGTCACATCGACGCAGATGGGAAAAAAGGGGACGATTTTTTTTGGGCAGAGGGTTTCACAAATCATTTCAGAATATGAATTAAAAGGAAAAGGGTTGCATCTTTGGGGAAACGCAAACAATGGTTAATTTTTGCAGAATTTTTTTTTTTAATTTTGAAAATATTTTTTATAAATTTGTGAAAAATTACAAGTGAATGATTAAAACATGAAATATAATTTTCTAAAATCAGCTGAAAAACGGGATATACGATGCTATAGGAGGTTTCATTATTATTATTATTACTTATTGTCGTTTCGGAAGCACGTTGTAACATCGAAATAAACACAAAAACTTAGATAACTAAAAAAAAGAAGAAATTCTATAAGGTTCATTTATATGTGTCATTCGTCAATTCAAAATGACTTGTAGACGGCAGTCAGAAGAATATGTTTTGTTAAGTGTGAGTTGAAATTAACATGCGGCCATTTATTTCTTCCATTCAAAATAAGACATCTATCATATTTTAAGCAATATTATTGTTCTGGATAATGATAACTTTTTTTTTCTTCAGTAAAATGCATATTAGCTAATCGTTTTTATTTATTAATGAAAAAAAAAGGAAGGAATAGGTGAATATGAATAATTTACTTGGTTTTATATTTTTCTGAAGAACAAACTTGTATATGTATATTTAAAGATCATTTCAAATAAGAATGGAATTCTTGGCAGAAGATATCTTAAAAAAAATTTACTTTGATTCTTATTAATTGTAAACAAGAGCAGTCTTTTGATAATATTGCATGTGTGAAAGACGTCTCTCGCAACGTTACTAAACACTAAAATCCAGGGTCTTTAAATATTATTTTTTTAAAAATTGTTTGTGTATTTCTTTTTCTTTTTTTAAAAAGATAAATTATAGTTTAAAAAAAACTAAAAAACTCGCTTTTAGGGTAAATCGAACTGAAAAATAAAAAATCATTCTTAATATAAGAATAAAATGATTAACGAGAAAACTAATGCAATTGGGGTAAGAACGTGTGGGGTGCTTAGTACAATATTTTTACACTAACTCTGCATTTCAGAATAGAACTAGTAAGAAATTATAACAATTGATATCGAGCAGCCCACGCTTTTACATTAATTTTTATCGATAATCACTTTATTCTTATATTAAGAATTATTTTTTACTTTTCAGTTCGATTCACTATAAAATGGTGCTTTTTAGTTTTTTCAAACTATAATTTATTTTCCATTTTTTAGTTCGATCTGCAATAAAATCAGTTTTTTTTTAGATTTTAGACTATCATCTATATAGTCTCTTCAATCTATAAAGTCTCACCAATCTATATAGAACATCTTTCCTCTAGTCTTAAAAAGTACCATAAACACTAATCATTTTTTTTTAAATAGTAGAGGAAATATAACGTCTTAAAAAAGTAAACAAAACAATCTAACTTAAGTGAAAAGGTAAAATATCCTATTATTTTTCACAAAAATAATCTTATCAAATTTTAATATTGAAATAAATTATCATAACTGATACGGTACCAATAAGAAAAATTCGGGTTAAGACGGTATAAATAAAATTTTACATTTTTCTTGAAACAAATACAAAAATTTTAACACTTTATATATTTATAACTCCTGTATAAAACACATATTCGAATTCATTAAAATAAAATGCTAGATTTAAGCGTTCGAAGTAAATACTAACTTTTATTTATGTTTTAAATAATTTTTTTAAATTTAAAAGTATAAAAAAAAAAAAAAGAAAAAAGGGCAAATTTTTTTATTATTCCATACACTTTCCAATTTTTACTTTTCCATTTTGTTCCATCGTGACGTTTTAAGTATATATTGAGCTCATATTTTTCACTTCCAATTTCACAAGTAATTTGCAATCTTAAAAATAATTCAATTAAAAGCAATTAAAACAAACTATACCTATATTATTCTTATTTATAAAATAGTAAATGCTACAGTTTTCAATTATAAATTTGTTTTTAGAGCCAAAGAGCTAAATTTTATCTTCCCCTTATTTTAAACTCCTTTCCCTACTCAGTGCTGATTTAAGTTCATCTCGAGCCTTGGGCTCAGAAGATCTACAGACCCCCTCCGCACTGGAGGATAGAAATTTATAACCAGAAAATCTGGCTAAGTCCAGCTTATCCGGGCCTTCAGAGCCCCTAGGCACCCTCAAGCGCCCAATGGATAAGCCGGCACTGTGCCTTTACTCCGTAAAAAGTTTACATTTCACAAAAATTTTTTTTCATCATCTTAGTCTCCCTAAGCGAAGTAAGATCCCTTCACTTGTTGCTCGTACGGTTTTAAAAAGTAAATATTTAACGAAGTTGTTTTTTTCTTCCCGCCTTACGTCTTTTCAAAAATGCCAGACGAGTTAACTCAGATCGACATGTTGCCAAATGCTGCTGTGAAAATAAGGAATTTAAATTAGTTTGCTTACCCGACTTCTGGTGTCCGACATTGTTTCGTTTGGGAATGAAGTAAAGTTTGCACCTGCCCTTGCTTTTATTCTGTTCGTTGCTAAGGTGACAGCACGCGAATTTAGCGATGCGAGAGCTGAATGTAATTTTTTTTTTATTTTTACAGTTTTTTTATAGCAAGGTCTTCGCCTTGCACTTGCTAAAATTAATGTTACATGGCCGGATGTCTTTTAATTAATAAAAAATGTGTGCTTTTCTTTTGTTATTTGCAATCGCTCCGAAAAGTAGAGGTTAACGGTTCTAAATGTATATTTACAGTTAATATTTTAGTAGATATTAGATTCTACAGTTTCTTGTTGACACGCAGAACAGCTCTTCCCTACTCGAAATAATTCGGTTTTTAGTGCCAAAGTACTCAAATCCCGCTTTATTTAAGTTGATCGTTGGTTAATAACTAGCACTGTTTAAGCTATTTTTATAAATACATTAATTATTAATATTGGTAAAAAGTAATTGATTATTGATTTGCAAGAGAATATTAATTGAATTAAATATGTGCAGTAGTAAAAAAATTCAAATACAGTAATACCTTGACTTCGCTACTGCGACTTACGCGATTTTCAAATTTCGTCGATTCGTCTTTTTGTTTGGGAGGATAGGTAATATGATTGAAGAAGTTGTTAATCTTACCAGGCAAATAAATTTAGAAGTTAAATTTAGAAGTGATGATGTTCAAGAATTGCTGGATTCTCACAATCAGGAACTGACAATTGATGGGCTCGTAGAAATGCATGAATAAACAAGATATTGAAGACCTTGAGTCTTTAAACTCAGCTCAATTAGAAGATCGTATGACGGCTTAGACTTTGATGAAAGGTCTCAGTTTAATTGAAAAAGGGCTACACACACAAATTTTTGAAAATATACATTCCAATGATGAACGTATTGTTCAACAAAACACACACAAGGAACAAAAAATTATTGACAGGAAATTTTTTTTTTTTGGGGGTGAGGAAAGAAAAAATCTTTGAGCCGGCAGACTATTTTGTTAGATGTTATAAAACTTCTTACATCAAAATAACTTCAGTTTGCGATTTTGTATGTATTTATGTGTATAATCGAAGATTTTATTAAACAATTTTCTATATTATTATTTTCTTTCGTCTCCGGCCCCAACCAAAAATAATTTATAAATATTTATATGCCAGATTATACCCAATTCAGTTTTCACTCAGTCCTGCCTATCGCGTAATTTCGGGGTATTACTGTATGTAGGTTAATTTGGATATCCGGTTATACATATACATCCAATTTAAGTAATGAAAAAGTTCTTTTGACATTTTAATGAAAATACTTAACATGTTCTATGTTCAGCTTATGTATAAAATTACGTAGTTTTTCTTATAAAAAGGAAAGAATAATTTAAAAAATATCTTAAAAAATATGCAAGGTAAAGGTGATTCACTACATTACAAAAAAATCACTTAGCTTCCAAACATGCTTAAAAAGAAGCTTAATTAAGAAAAAATAAATCGAATATCTTAAGACAAACATGGCGGTTTCACAATTGTTGTGATATTTTAAATAATTTGGCATAATTTGTAATTACCTTCTTTAAATTCTTGATTGTTCATAAATTAAAGATAATATATCAATCGATAAGTATAGAAAAATACTTAATTTTTGTATGAATTTTTTTTCTTCAACCCTGTAAAGAATTTCAAGAGTAGTATTTCGTAGTCTCATGATGTATTTTGAAAATTAAGCTCATTACTGCTGAAAACTGGCAAGAATGATGATCGATGAGCATCGAGTGGATGTTCAAATTTTGATAAAAATCGGTGAGTTGTCCGTTATCTGAATTTGTGAAAGTTTCACGATATAAAATAGGTTATAGATTTCTTTAATTATTTTACAAGCAAACTTAATTTATGAATTAAATTAAACAATGGGTTTTAATGGGGAATTAACAATTAAGAAATAGCGTATGTTCATTAAACTAAGTCAAACAAACACAATTTCGAAGCTTTGCTTTGAAGATTGAAAACGTTATATGAAAAGAAAAAAATAAATGAAACAAGGTTTAAATTTATTGGGGATAAGAAACACGTCTTGTTATTTATCATTTGTTTTGTATAACAAAACATAAAAAGACTGTTTTATGTTTTATACAGGATTTCAATAAGAAAACTCCTTTAAATGTTGCAAAATTTGTGATAGATGAATTGTTTCTATTAGGAGTGTATTTAAAACACACGTTCAGAGTACTTTTTTATTTCTTAACCCTTTATCTACCGACGGTACTTATAAGTACCACTCACTTTAAATTTACATAGAACAACCATTTTTACGAATACTCTGACGATACTTAGCAGGGTTATTCTTTTACATCCCCTTCTTTCAAGATATATGGCAGCAAGGGTTCTGTTATGTGTATTTTAGAGGGGAAGGCGAATAGTTTTATAGCAGAAATTGCGTTTTCAGCGGATTACGAAGATAGCCATTTTTGTTCCGAAAAAATAATTATTGTCAAAAGGTAAGAATCTGATTTTTTTTCATGTGTAAATGAAGACCTTAGAAAACGATTTGACAATTTATTTTACGTGAACACTGTATATAATTAATTTTACAGTTGAATACCTTTAATTAATTAATTAATTAACTCGAACGGATTAAATTTCCTAAAGTTGAGTATTTTGTTCATGCCAGCTCAGGTGTCGTCCGCGTCACTTGATCATGGTTCAAAATTATGTGGTCCGTAGCCAAAAGCCCTCGTGTAGCTGAACTGTGCGACCAGGGGCGTAAATACAGCCGTATCAATGATACGGGGTCTCTAAGCCACAGGGGCCCCAACAAGTGTAACAACAGTCCCACTAACAAGGCTCTTAAATCTAAAAAAGGGCCCTGAAGGAATTTTGATACAGGGCCCTCTCAGAGCTAGCTACGACAGTGTGTGCAACGTTAATATTCACTCACTCACTCGCTATGTCCCGAAGATGTAAGCGACTGTCCTTGGCAGAGCCAACGTTAAGCACCACTTTTATAGAAACGGACTGATTACCAATTTTACTCCGGCTTGCATATCTTGCAACACAATAGAGCATTATTAGATAAAGAATTTTATACAATTTAAAATTACTTAGTACTATATTAATATTTCCAATATTAGAACATTCTGCTTGAATTTAGAATTACTTTTGTACGTGTGCAATCATCCCTGTTAATAATTTGATTAATATTTAAAACTGATCAAGTATATATAATCTTATAGATAGATGCAATACAATCATTACACGCTTATCATATCTACTACACAATTCAAAGTTCTACATTGGGTTAGTGGAAGGGAGTAAGTTAAGAAGTCCAAAAATGTGCGAGGTTCCCAAAACATTTTTTTCTTTATAGCCCCCGCATGTTTTTTGGTTTTGGGGGAGACCCCCCATACCCCAAAATTTAATTTTTACAAATTTATCAGTTAAATGTCTTTTTTTACAGCTAGTATAGAGCAACTTACTTAAAAAGAGTTAAATTTCTCATTGTATTGAAGTATAATGCTTAAAATTTAAGAAGCATATATGTTAATTAATTAGATTAAAATTTAATTAATACATAAAGTATAACTGAACAACAAACAAATATTTTTAATGAGAGGGATGATTCTGGTGCTTCACAATAACAAATTTTCAACTTTTTCTTCGATTTTTTTCAGGGGTTTTTTTTTTTAACCCTGAAACTCCTCTGTTAGTAATGATGAGTTTTTTCCCCTATTTCTTCTTTTTTTATTTTTTTTTTTTGGAAGTTTGGGCCCCTAAATTGAAACTCCTCAGGGGGAAAAAACAATTAAAAATTTTCTCGCGATATTCCTTAACAGATATGTTTTTTTTAAAATTTGGTTTTTCATCTGCCAAACTTTATTTTAAAAGATCTTCGTTGGTCCCTTTATTCCGATCCTTCCCTTATTGTAAAAAAATTTTTTTCAAAGTGACAAATATAAATTGTTTTGTGACTAGGGAAATTAAAAACCCATAGTCAAAATATTCCCTATTTTAAAAAATCTAAAAAAAGCTTTTAAAATGCTGAAAGTTGTTTAAAAACTTCAGACGAATTGTCTGGGACAAATTGAGAAAAATTCTCCCCCAATTGTTATACTGCTTTAATTTAATTCGGGAAAAAGAAACGCGAAAATTTCCCTTTTGTTTTTTAATAAAATTTATGCTGTCACCTTATCCCCAAACTAACCTCATTAAAATGAGGAAATAAATCTATTAAATAAAGTAAAATCGGGCCAATTGATTAAATTTTTTTTTTTAAAAATTAATTTTCACGATCAAATTTTTGGGGCAGCCATTATCATAACCCCCCTTTTTCCTCAGGGAAAAAATTTTTTTTTTCCGCTTACGTGGACCTTAAAAGGTCCCCCGGGCCCCTGGGGGTTCCCAAAAAACCCCCACTTTGGGAATCACTGGGTTAGTCTTCAAACTTCAAATATGCAGCTGGCTGCGACCTATCTGGTACAAGTAGGTGTTGGAAAATCCGTTGAGAAGGATTCAGAAAGAGTTTCATTAAAGTAGTGAACTGGAATTGGGTCCTTCTGCAGTATTAAATTAAAAGGTTTTAATTTAAAATTCCAAAAAAGATAAAAATATCTCAGGGTTTTCCATAATTCCAAAATTTTTTCTATAAAGTGTTTATGTTTTCCCTAGAATTGGTAAAAAGGGGGGGGGTATTACTTCGTAACGATAAAACCTGAAGTGCTTTCTGGCCCTTTCCGCCCGGAGGGAAAGAAATTAAAATTTCGGGATGGAAATTTTGGGGTATTGATCTGTATTTTAAAGGGAAAAACCCTTGCAGTACGCAAAGGGTCGTTTTTGTAAAATTTGAAGTCGAGGATATTGAAATAGAGCAGCGGTATTCAGTCCTGTTCACCAAAAAGTCACAATGTGTGAAATAAAGAAAGTAATTGAACACTAACTTTATTGGGCTATAAAGCCTTCAGCCGACGTACTTTGAAAGTTTTGAGATTAAGGTACTAGCTCAGGTGTCATTCTCTTCACTTGATTGTGGTTATAAATATGTGGCCGCGGTAGCCGAGTGGTATAGGTATCGGACTGTGGTTTGCCTTGTCACGAGTTCGAGACCAGTACCACTAAAGACCCGCCGTGTAGGGCAGGATGCAGTTAAATCTGTCGAGAGCTGAAACGTCCTCCCGTTGGTGTGGTTTTGGAGAGGGGGTGCCAGCTCAGGTGTCGTCACGTCACTGCCCATGGTTAAAAAATTTCGTGGCCCGTCGCCAAAGCCCTCGTGTAGTTAAACAGTGCGACGTTAATATTCAATCAATCAATAGTGGCTATAAATTGATAAATTTCACGCCAATATTCCCTTTTGCTCTTTCGAGTGATCTCAATTCAAACCAATCAAACCCGTCCTTTATTTCCAGATCCGACGTTAACCGAATCTTGAACAGAAAAGAAACATTATCAAATCGTGGTGTGTGGTAAAAGGTTTAAGTAAGAGAAAATCTCTCCCCTTTTTTGTGAAGTATTCGATTTTTATTTGCTGAAAGGGCATACAAGGCAACAAAATAAAAAGTTTTACTCTTTACCGAACCTAGAGAAAAGCATTAATGTTTTTGTTAATCTCTTGTATAAAAGTTTCACAAACATTCGATTCCAAAAACATTTAGAAAGATGAAGGAAAGGAAATCGAAAGTAGAAAAAAAAAAATTGTTTCGTTTTAATCGATAGTCGAAGTTGCATTGAAATAAAAAGGTTTATTTATTTATTTGATGCTTCAAAGAAGTTTAAAAATAATGTTTTTTTTTTAATTTGAGTAAAAGTTAATCTCTTTCTATATATGTAAATGAATGTGTGTCTGTCTGTATTCAATAGATTCAAAAACCTATACATCCAATCGCCGTGAAAATTTGGGAAATTATTAGGTATATCCCCGGGAAGGTTTTTGAAAATTTTTTTAAAATCAGATTTGGGGTTCTAGGTGCTCCAGAACGAATATCCCCAAAATATCAAAATAAAACTTATACTAAGCACTACAAAGATAAAGTTCACCATCAAATATTCATTTCATGATATTTAATTCTCGCGATATAATTCTTGATCAGATCGTCATGATATTTCTGTGTGTGCACGTATATTTAAACAAAAATTAAATCTTTAATAGATTTAAAATATTTTAAATACATAAATTTTGTGTTTCCTTTAAGGTAACTTCGAAGCACTTTTTTTGAAATATGTAAATTTTCAACTAAATAAACACTTTTTTTATTTGAAGGAATTCAAGTACAATTTCTGCATAATTAAAAATAATTTTGGATATATTGGGAATTTTGAGAGAAATTTTAGTGAAAAATTGCAGTTACGGTAAGGCTTGTTTAATATAAAAATAGCATTAATTTATTTTCATATATTGTTACTTTTATATAAATTAAACATATTTATTTTTTACGGTTACGTTTTATATTTTTGAGGCAAAAATCGTCTTCATATTAAATTTTGTTTATATTATACTTGTAAGTACGACTAGACGAGATGAAAGCATTCTTTCTTGGAATTTACTCCTTAATCGATTTTCTCATATAAAGCCCCCGGTACGAAAATAATATGAGGAGTGAAATTTGTTCAAGCGTTAACAAAAATGCGTTACGCTGTGTTCTGCGCATGCGTCAAGTTGCTGTCGAAAGAAAAAAGGACTACTTTTTCGTCTATTTTAAAATTTCTATCATTTTTTCTTACGAAATCAGACAAAAAATAATTACAGAATCGGAGAGATCACTTGTTTCACCACGATACGATATAAAATTTTCTTACAAAATGACGAAATTTTGCATTTTTTACCATTTTTGGAGTTATACACCTTAAACATCGACTTTCATAAAAAGCGTTGACAATGTGTTACGCGCATTTCTGCGCATGCGCTAAACCTCTGTCCGAAGAAAGACTCTACTTTTTTCTCTTTTTAAAATTGCGATCGTACTTTTCTTACTGAAATCAGGCAAAATATAAATACAGAATGGGAAAGATCACTTATTTCGCCACGATACGGTATAAATTTTTTCACAAAATAACGAAATTTTGCATTTTTACGATTTTTTCTAAAATGAGTCACACACACACAATATTGATGCCTTTTTATGAAAAGAGTTTTTCAATCGTTCTGTCCGGATCTCTTACCATTGCAATTGTATCGAAATTCTGTGGTAAAAAAAGTTCACACTTTGTTCTTTTAGAATCCGTGATTTAAATTATCAAATGCCGAAATATTTTTTTTTTCGCAATTTTTCAAAAAATACTCAAAATCCTAACTAAACATTTAATAACTTCATTATTTATACAAATAATAACAATGAACTTTTTTTCCAAGTGTCAAATGTTGTTATCCTGTGTTTCTTCAAAGATTGAACAAATTGCTTAGAAATTACAGATTAAAAAAAAGTGTTTGTATTTTTCGTCTAATACCCTTTTTACAAGAAATTATTTATGCAGTTTTTTTCTTACATTTTTTGTTAAAAAATTACCGTTATTTGTTATATATGTGGGAAATTTGGAAAGTATAGTTTAAAAACTAAGCTCTCAAAAAATTTGCAAACACCGTTTACTAGCGTTTTAGCGTAATTAGCGTCGAAAACCAGTTTTCGAGCCAAGCGACACTTCTTGCCTTAGCTCTTTTGACAAAAGTTGATTATAACACCTGAAAATCACCAAATTTGGCGGTATGTATTTAATGCTGTTTTGGTGTGTTGAATAGCAAAGTAACAAAGAATGATTATTAAAAATTAACTTTTATTTCAACAGCACAAGCAATATACTCCGTTAGAATATTCCCTTTGTAGCGGTATATTCATAAGTCAGTAACAGCCTCCGGACAGTAGACAAAAGGGATCACCTCTGTCTGGAAGCTCTTACTGGCTTATGAAAATATCGCTACTCCTTCGTCAGAGAGGAATTGTAGGGAGACAGAAGAAATGCCAAAAGACATTTCTTACAGTTGGGAAATGGTTCCTATCAACCATAGATCTGCAACAGTTCCTTTCAACCGAGATAGATCGATTCATGCTAAAAGAAATCATTGCCCATTGAAACCAGCCTGCTCCTTGACAATTCACAAATCGCAAGGAGGGGACATTCGATGAAATTGTTTACAGATACAGCAAGGCACATTCACAACCTTTGGTCTACGTAGCCTTATTCAGGGTCACGGCTCAAGAAGGGACTTCATATTGTACTTACTGATGGGTGTCAACGTTTTTAACACGACAACTGAAACAACGAAGCGATGCTTCCATTACGTAATGAGTTTACCAGGCTTTCTATGTTCATCTTACTACAATTGATCAAATTATCATGAATAAAATTAATGGAGGGGATATGATTCTCTCTTTTCTCTCAACTGCCAAAATCTACGGGGCACATGCACGTGCTGTCCGTGGTAATACTGTGCAAAAAGCACACATTTTGATGTTATCAGAAACATGGCTTCGCAATGAAGAATTATAGTTGAAATTGAAAATTTTAAACGCATGGTGTAGACGACCAAGTATTAATCGTGGGGACGGGGTTGCTATCTATCAAAACGTGCGTGGTTCACAACATAAGTTTATTGGAAATCATGAGAGAAGTACCGAGTACTTTAATCAAACTAAATGTAATTTGAGAGATAATGTGCCGCGAAATTCACTTTACCTAACGATAAACCATTGTTGTCCTCACAGTTTATATTTCTGTCAATCAAAATGTTACTGACATTATGGATTATATCCACGAGACATTATTAGCATATACAGAATGTGGTTCTAAACTACTGGGGAAACAGTATCATGTACTTCCACTCATACTTGGTGGCGATTTCAGTATTGATTTCAATTAAGATGAAGGATTGAGATCAGTACAGTTTTTAAAATCAGAGCTTAATTTGTGGATTTAGTATCTGGTAAGGCACTGAGGACGACTAGGTATGGTACAACCATTGATGCGATGTTTTCACGATTCGTAAATCACTTAGCTACCGACGTTTACGTATCATACTTTAGTTACCATAAGCCTCTTATCACAGTGATTAATAACGGCGAGAGAATATAATTAATACTCATAGTGATATTAATAGTGAAATAAATCAACCTTCTTAACAATGTACTCATGTACTATGAGTAACATATATTTATGTAATATAATTGATGTATGTTGTTTTACCGAATCAATATGAAAAATCTAAATAGAATAAAAAAATTCATGTTGGTTTCAGTATTATAGAGAGATGTGTTTATTTACCCTGTTTGCCTACTATATAATGAAAGACAATCGTACTTAAGGATAAACTCCAGTCGTGCGTTGGAGCCGACACACACAGTTTTTTTAATTAAATTATTTAAGCGCTGAAATGATTAATTTTTTAAAACGTTTTTATTTTTGGACCTATATATCCAGCAAATGGCTTAACGCAGATTTTGTTGAAGAAATAATGCTATAGAATATTTAATTTAAAAATGACATATAAAATTTACTGTAACTCCAATCAAGCATCTCTTACGCACTAAACTTCCCGCCTTAGTTTGTTCTGAGTTATTCTTTCACTTTCGTTTAAAAGAAATCGATATGAATGATATTAAAATTATTATGATACTACTGGCGTAGCTAGTTCTAAGTGGGCCCCGTATCAAAATTTCTTGCACACCCTTTTTTTGGACCCCTTAATATATTAACAATTTTTTTTCACATATGTTGGGGCCTTTAGCTTGTGGGCTCAGAAACATTGATGTGGCCGCGGTAGCCGAGTGGTATAGGTATCGGACCGTGGCTTGCCTTGTCACGAGTTCGAGCCCAGTACCACTGAAGACCCGCCGTGTAGGGCAGCGATGCACGCTAAATCTGTCGAGAGCTGAAACGTCCTCCCGTTGGTGTGGTGTGGTAGTTAGGAGGGGGTGCAGCTCAGGTGTCGTCCACGTCACTTGACCATGGTTCAAAATTACGTGGTCCGTCGCTAAAAGCCCTCGTGTAGCTGAACAGTGCGACGTTAATATTCAATCAATCAATCAGAAACATTGATACGGAGATTGCTATGCTCCTGTATGATACATACACATAACTATCAATTAAACCATCACTGTAAGTATTTCCCATTTTTTCAAATGGATTGTTATCTACTAGAACCCCTCAGTGATCTACTCTTTTTCGGCTTTGTTCGCATTTTTTATCGTTTTGTCTAGTTTACAGATAAAACCCCCCCCTCTCTCTTTTGGGTGTATTAACGAATCCTTGGCCAAGTACGGTTCGTAAATTCAGGAAAAAAAAGAAGTTATTACAGAAAATTCAAAGTTTACGCTTGAAAATTATGTCAAGTGTTCACATTATTTAGAGACTTGAAAAGTTTAACCTCTTAGTATAACATATAAAAATTCTAAATGTTGATAATCGTAAATACATTTTGCACAACAAACCTTTTTTTCCCTTTTTTCACAATGTATTTTTACCAATACAGTAGTTGGCTGTTATTTTATTCATTGTTATCGATTTGAATGTACGTTCCCCTAAGCTATTAAATCTGTCTTTTCAATCTGTATTGGAAAAGCGATTTTTTAAAAAAATTGGCAGTTATTTTATTGACAATAAGGTTTTATTTCATTTTTAGAAAAACCTAGTAAGACGCATATAATTTACACATAGTATCGGTTCACAAGAGTATCTTGTTGCTACGAAATTCAAGTTTTTAGTGATTCAGGGAAAAAAAACCATCTCTTAACTCAAATATTTTTTTCCAGTAGATTTCCATTGTATACCTGCAAAAATTCTGTAGACTTTTTACAAGTGCAACGTACATGTTATTCAGCAACGTTTTATATAAGGGGATATGTTAGACTTTTCCCAGGAACATCAGTTTATTTATATTTTTAAAACAAGTAATATAAAAAAAAATTTAAGTCAATTCCTACTTTGAATGCATAAACAGAAAGTATTTTATTAACGATTAAAAAATTGAATAAGATATATATGTATAAATATATATATATATAGGGAGAGAGAGTGAACTAATAGTAGAGAGGAATTGAAATAAGTAATAAAAAAAAATTTTTTTTTTTTAAGTCGATTCCTACTTGGATCAACAAAGAAAATTTTTATTTTAGGTACTTTTTATTAAATAGTTACAATTAATATAAATACGTATATACATATCACAGAATCACAACATTAAGTGGTAATTAATTTTTATTAATTATCATTAAAGTATATTTTCTTTTGTTTTTTTTGTGACTCTAGAGGTAGACTCCTTGTGTGCCGACAAGTATAACACAAGGCTTAGAAAAGTAAGTCAATACTCAAACAATAGTCATAGGAAGTTACATGTAGAAGGATATAGGCACAAATGGGAACCAAAAGGGAGGGGAAAAAAAAGAGAAAAAAAAAGTATATACAAGTACAGAAATAAATACATAATTGCTCACATGCAAACGGAGATAATCAAAAATTAAAATTATACAATGAGGAAGATAAGAAAACATGATCACAAAAAATTTTCAAAATACAAATACATAAAGCATACATACACACATAGGCATATATATATATAT